>JAFBJQ010004042.1:37076-54618 GCA_016785345.1 Trinectes maculatus | reverse complement strand
CACCTCCACAGCACAGCTAGGCTACTCTGCCTTGTGTTTACTTATGTGAAATGGACGGCTGGCGGGGGGGTGGGGGTGGGGGTGGGGGGGGCAGCGGCAGCCTGTAAGGAGATGCACACGGACACAGATGCTTTCGGGATCGTGGCAATACCGTAGGTTTATTCACAACACAGGGTCTATACGGTTGATATCAGAAATCTAACGGAAATGCTCATTACACTCATGATCTCAACCCCTACGGTGTGTCAAGAGGGACAAAAAAGGCAATTCACCATAATAAACTCTTATTTTAGCGTGGTGTTGTAGCGACATTTAGTGGCACAATGTATGCACAATGGCACAATGAATGTATGTTCCGACTTACGTCGAAATTCGGTTACGACACATTCTCAGGAACGGATCTCCGTCGTAACTCGAGGACCCCCTGTATTTAATGCAGGAGCAATTTTCAGCAACATATTATTGTAGTCCTATTTACCACATTACTGCAGCCCCAAAATTGTTGATCATTAATTTTCCCTTTTGTCAGTGATCTTAAAAAGATGTGGACAAAACATTGTTTACAGTTATATGGTGAAAATGTTTTGTCATATCTGGCTGTCATTTTCGATGGCTCATAAGACTCAGAAGTCGTATTATGTAGCTGTTAATCTCTGATATGGATCGGGTTTATTAGTAAACTTTGATTGTCAAACTTGGACACTGGCTTCCCTTGAATACAATTGTTTAAACAGTGGCATTTCCTTATAAAACCAATGTAAGTCAAAGACAGTTATCTCAACGCAATCTCAGTCCACTTTACAGATAATTTCCTCAGAAAGAAAAAAGCCTGTTAAAACCTTCAAACTATTGCACTCAACATTTCAATAGAACAAACCAACGCCATCATTGAAACCACATAAATAAACATCTTACTTATTTGACAGCATGATGTAGCTTATACAGCGATCAGAAGCTGAAATCTCAAAACCACTTAATTAACAAAACACTGGCACATAATTTTGGCCTAATATTTTTCCTAAACCTATTATGCTAATTTAATGGTAAAGGTAGTATTGTACTTTCTCTTGTGAATGATAGAGCTTCTTATATTTTTTTAAATGCGTGAAAGTGCGACTTTCTTAATATCCCTGCATTATTGAAATGCTTCAAATAATAAATCGTCAATTGTAGCGACACGTGCTAATCATGTCATTCTGTGAGCATATGGGGGGTCATAGTTTTCCAATGTTCAAGTATTAATCAGTTATAACCCACTGCATGCCACTGGACCCCCCACACTTTAAGTGCAAAAGGCTGTTAATTGATTTTAACATGTCTGAAATGTTAAATGCTATTGATATTGTAGTCCAAACAAATATAAATAGGAGTTCAGGCTATTTCATGCTTTTCAAACCCATAGAAAAGCATATAAGGGTGACAAAAAAGGGAAATGTATATTATGTATACAACACATTTTTCATATAAAACAATAACAATTATTTTTTCCCCAAATGTCACTGAGATCCCCAAAACAGCATGCATGTTGTTATCAAAACATTTACAATATATAAGTATGCCCATAAGTCCAAAACAATAAATAAACTGACAATAAGCCTCTTTTTGCACATTCGACACACAGTAGACATAGAAAAGTAACATTTACAGTACAATATCTGCTTAAAACTAGAACTTTACTTCTGAAATTACAAGATACATTGCACAGCATGACATAACTAATACTTTGATGTGTTTTTTTTTTGTAATCTTTCCATTTTGCAGTTAAGCGCACAATGTAGTGTAGAAACCTTCAGGAGCAAAGAGTCTCAAACCCATCCCAGCATCCTATGGCTTTATAGTTACAGATGAAAACGTACTATGGAGCTTTAAATTGCTCCGAAATTTAAGGTCAGATTTCTTTCTTTTTTTTTAAAGGCCATGATTGCGTTCCCTTAAAATACCACTTGGTCAGGCTCCTGTAGAGGCGCAGTGATGAAAGAACACTTAAGAACATGTGACTCACTAAATGGCTGTGACCTCAGGGCAATGGTCTGATAAAGGGAGGTTCTTAGTACTGCTCGCGAGTAAGGTCAGGTCAGAGTGTCTATTAACACCGGACTCTTGCTGTGGCTGCTCTGCTGCCATAAACGAGCTGTGGCCGTTATTGTTCAGGTAGTTCTGGAACTGTGTCTGGTTCTGGTTCTGGTTCTGGTTTTCCGGCTGCTCCACAAACGCTGCTTTGGACAACACCTTCTTCTCAGGGTCAGATGTGTAGCAGGTCAGACTGGCGGCTGAAGCGCCATTGGCCAGAGTGAAATGGTGATTCGCTGTGTACTGTTCTGCAGCCTGGTTGGAGTAGTCTGTGTACTGCTCAGCAGTCATGCTGAATGGTCCTTGGGCCACGCTGCCACTGGTGGTGCTGACTGGATCTTGGAATGCTAAGGCTTCCCCGTAGGGTTCACTGGATTGGCTGGTTTGGCCACTGGAGACGGCACTGGAGCTGCCCAGCTCATAGTACTCGACTGGAGACGAGTTCATTAAATATGTATTTCCATTCATGTGGTTATCATGGGAGGCATCACTATAACACAGCACAGTGGACAAAGGGACCACCTCCGAATGAGACACCGGCGTGGCGGCCATGTTGCTTTGAAAGTCCTCTGACTTCTCGTCGTCCTCGTCATCCTCCTCCTCTTCCTCAGAGTCGCTGTTTGCTAAGCTCTGTGTGCTGGAGTCAGATAATCCACTGCAGATACTGCTACTGTCCTCGTCTTCATCATCGTCTTCATTTTCCTCTTCCTCCTCCTCCTCCTCTTCCTCCTCGTCGTCTTCGTCATCCTCATCCTCGTCTAGCGGCTCCTCCATCTCATCTGCGTTCTGCAGGTGCATGCTGGCGGTCGGTGGGAGGGCGTCGGACAGGGAGTACTCCAACCTGTGCTGGGGCTGAACCAGCGGGTTTCCACTTCCCAGGTCATTCGATTCACCACGGTAACCACTGGTAGGAGACGCCTGCTGCTGCTCACGGCTCTTCTCCAGTTCCAGCTTCATGAATGTGTGCAAGAAATGGGTCCGAACCCGGATGGGATTAAACTCCACTCTCCCAGTTGAGTTGCTGCAGCCCTCTTTCGTGCAGCCACATGGAAAAGACATGCGGTCCACCTGAGAAAAACCACATTCATCATATCAAGCGATTTGTCTTTGCTGTTTACAAACGAGAAAATAAGGAAACAGTGACAGAGTGAAAAACCGTTACAGTCGCTGGCTTTACCTGGCATTTGATCCCTGCGATGCTGCAGGCACAGGTCTCTGGGTCACAGAAGACTCTGCAGTCACAGCCGCAGTCCTCTCTGGACATCCGGATGGCCCGCAGCTCGTGTTTCTCTTCCACGTCAATCTTCTTCACCCCAGAGGAACGCAGCAGCGCCCGGCGCTTTTTAGTGGTAAGCGGCTGCAGGAAGAAGTACTCGTCTACCTCTGTGTTGTCCAGGTCGATGTCGTCATCAGATATGTCCTCTGCAGTCAGCGTGTTGGCCTCCTCAGACTCCACTGTGCCGTTTTTAGTCAGCTGAAAAGAAGAGGAAATCCCAGCCAAGCCCTTTTAAATCAACTGCTCATAAACTCACTTAAACAGGAAGAACACCACTGTGTTGCAACTCATTTACCTTGAGTTTGATTGAGTTGAGCTTCTCCTCCTTCAAGTGGTCTCTGAGCATGTCTCTATGGATCCTCTCCTGTTCCAGGGCAAACTCACCCAGGGAGTACTGCCTGACCCAGCTGTGCCTGCTGGACATGCCCAGTGTGCTGCCACCCTGGCTGGGCACGCTGGTGAAGCCCTGGCGCCTGCTGAAGTAGTAAACCGTCACGTTCTCAAAATGCACCCGCCGTGTCCGCAGGCGCTTTTCTCTCTTCAGTATCGAATCCGCTGCAAAAGGAAAATGGCAGAGAGCGTTGTTGCAAGCTGTGAAAGTCGAGGTGCGCCGCATGCGCTTGTCAGCTTGTCTGTAAACACTATTTGACAATTCAATAATTCCATATGGAAAGAGTTACAGCTTCACACTGCAGATCCGCTGTGTCAAGAGCACACTGCAGCACAGCAGATGTTTGTGTCATTCATACTCTCTTTCTTTTATATTGGAGCAGAACGGTTTTATAATCCGGTACAGTCTGTTAAGACAGGTGGCATTTTTATTATAAAATCGCCGACTCAGGCTGAATTTATTGTCCTTTAAATACGTGAAATATAAGAAGTTCTTTTTTGCCATGTTTACACCACACTTGAACTTAGCACACCTATGAAGAACAGGGATTAAGTCATATCCCTATGGCCGTGCTTGGCACATGAGTCCTCGGTGTGTTTTTAAGGAGCGCTCGTCAACAGGGAGGGGCAGAGAGCAGGGCAACAGTGGAGCATAAATAATCCCCTGCCTGGCCCAGGGATGCAGAGTGCTGGTTCACAGAAGCAGTGTTCCCAGCATTCAGCCCATATCAGACAGACAGGACAAATAGAAACCATCTGGTTCTAATAGCTCTCCACCCGGCTCGAGGGGGGACAATGCATTTCATTACAGATGTAGAGCAGTCAGGCTGAGGGGTAAAGAGCCGAGCTGCATTTCATTATCTACAAAAAGAAATGTAAAACAGGTGTCAGCTTGTATACGATGTCAAACCAGTAAACACATGTTTATGTCTACTTAATTAGCTTTTTTTTAAGGATGGCCATATAAAACCATGTCAGAAAAAATAAACATATCATGTGTATTTTTCACAGTTTTACAAGCTGTAGTGTGTGTACATATATATTATATCTATATATAATATATATGTACACGTGTGTGTGTATATATATATATATGTATATATATGTATATATCTGTCTATCTATCTGTCTATCTATCTATCTATCTATCTATCTATCCATCCATCCATCCATCCATCCATCCATCCATCCATCCATCTATCTATCTATCTATCTATACATATTATAAATATATACACACACACATCAGTTTTTTCCTCCTCTATCTAACACCACAGTGAGGGCTGCATCATCCTGCTGCCGAGACAGTTGATGCAGTACATGTACATGTACATGTACATGTCACTTCACAGGAGTGCAGTTTTTATTGTGCACCGCTCCCTTGTCGCTGTTTGGTGAACTTCTCAAGCCTCCGGCTACCAGCAGCTGCAGCTGACACAGAGGCCACACTCAGCCTCCAGGGGCGCAGCACCCTACTTACGTCTCTGACCCCATCTCCATGTCCCTCACATGGACAAAAAACAAAACAAAACACAAGGATTGGTTTGACACTGCTTTCATTTAAAGCCAGCAAAAAAAAACCCAACCGTTTTGATTACTTACTTTGATTTGATTACAAAAATATTGGTTTGAAAAAACAAGTCTGATCAACCAAGTAACACGTCAGCAAACCCTAATCCTCCAAGGGATAATTAAACTACACCTGTATGAGCTACTTCCCTCACAGTGTGTCCCATTTCTTAGACATTATCATTCCCATGAGCGGCTTGTTATTTATTGGAGATGACTTCAGTGCCCTTTTGACCCCTGCAGAGGAGGACACTGTTTTTGTGGTTGGTTTATCCTCAATTAGGAGCACGTTCTTTTTTCTGCAGAGTCAGTTCATGTCAGGGAAAAGCTGTGGGATCCCTCAGCAGCAGATCTTTGTGGAAGCATTTGTAAATTCAAAAGTAAAACTGGTGAGCTTCACAGACTCCTCCTGCAGCTGTGACCTTTTCTCTGTGAACCAAAACTGCTCTCACACAAAATGAATCCGCCACTATTTTTGATGATTGCCTGAGTCACATTCAAGCAAAGTATGTTTAATAGTTACAGCCTCATTAGTGTGAAGGTCCCCTGCTTTTCTTTGTGTCGATTTCATTTTATTTTTCTTGCGAGGGCATAAAAATGTCATCTCAGGATCGAGGAAATAGATGCAGAACAAACAGTTACTTGCCAAGTCTGATCAACTAAATAATCATCCGATTAATTAGTTGCAATCCCGACTGTAACCCACTGTGTATCACCCATTATTTTGAGATTTTTTTTCTTCTTTTCTTTTCTTTTTTTTTTTATTGCTAAAACCAGAACACAGAGTCAACCCCAGCTCTCTCCTCACAAAAAGCAGATAATTAAAACAACGGTTTTGCTTTTAGCTCCCATGCTGATAATAGAGACCAGTGCATTTGCATTTGCAGTACCAGCTGTGTTACACACACACACACACACACACACACACACACACGTGCACGCACAGCTTGAGACTGCATCAGCTCATTCATCTTGCTGGGCCTTTACAGTATATGGATGCTGTCCCTAATGAGACAGGCTGTTTCTCCCTCACCTTTCTTACTGCACTCAACCCTTACATATGATATTAAATCCGCCAGTGTTATGTGTTGATATCTTCATATTCCACTCTTTATCAATAGAACACCAACCTGCTGATTAAATATTTTCACACCATAGCTTTTTTTTCCCCTTCATGATGTTTACATTACCATCAATAGCACATGTTACCCACACTGGACACAATGCATGAATTTGAAAGACAGAGGCACTTACGGGTGAAAGGGCCTGAGGCAGAGGGGTTGACACTGTCACTGCTATCCCCACTCTCACTGCAGGAGACCTCATCATCAGACTCCCGCAGGGAAGAGCACGGGGAGGAGGAGGCTTCCACCTCCTCAAATTTCCTCTTCAGTATTCCGCTCATGGCGCGCCGCGTCAGCACCTAAAACCCAGAGACAGCACAAGGGCCACACATCATTTAATATCCAGTTTAGGGCCTTCATAATCCTCTGCGCTCTCAATTAGCAGTGAGACACACACTCCACCCCCTATCACACACACACACACACAAAACGCACAATGTCTCCCAGGCATTTCCTGGGCGATTGATCACCTTGGCACAAAAGAGCTGGGAGAGATAGAAGGGAAAAGCTGATAATTACACCCTGCATCTACATCTCACTGTAAGATCATTTTACTGTCTTTGATTTAAAGGTTGGCGAAAAAATAGAGATTGGACTTATTTACAGTGATGTACATACGTGATTGCTACACCTATAGAGAAGCAAAAGATTAAACATCCACTGTCTGCAGCGAGCTTCTGTTGGGTCAGACGCAGTAGCAGTCAAAGTCAGAGGCTATCATTCCTCGCTGTAACAAATGCAGTCAAAACTCAAGTACCACATTTAAAAATAACAACCAAAGTACATATTGTTATTGTTAAAGATTTCCCCGGTAATATTTTCTAATACTTCTCGCAGGAGCCATATTGGGCAAATCAATAGGTTTCTTTTGAAGATGACAGTGCACCTGTCATCCAGCTAATAATGCTTTGATGTGTGACACTTTCCTTTGGGGTCGTCACTGACAGGAGTCATCAGACAGTTTTTGACACAATCGACCTGTGATCTACCAGAGCGGTTCACTTACACCAGACATCAGGCTGTAGAAAAGTAGTGGCAATTGTTGTAAATGATGAACGTGCAAATTGGGTGAATCCAACTGGATTGAGCGGCTGTTGCTGCTACACCTCTCCTCTCCTACAGGAGACTATCTTTGTGTCCCCGTGCAACAAAGGATTTGCGTGTATGGCACTTCATGCAGAGGCTGTTGTGACAGACGTGTTAAAAACCACTTCAGTGTCAATAGAGAGGGGCCATTAACTCCCTCTGACTGATGATGCAATTAGACGAATAAACAAGAGCGAAGTCATCAGTCAAATACACTAAAACTAATCGCCACCGCGCCGCCACTGCAATGCTGATTAACTGTATCTGTCATACGATTTTGATCACTGCTTTTTTTTCCTCCCTTAATATTTCCCTGCCATCATTTTGAAGAGTATGATGGGTTGTAACATTGCCCGGATTATTTAATGTTAATTAGTCAAAACATCGGACATGAAAATGCAGTTCTGTAGTGTGTTTAATAGCAGAGCCTTGTGTTCCCTTGTCCTAACAGCAGCAGCAGCTGGAACATCATGTCACATTTTAAAATAACCCCCGGTAATGACGCTGCTGCTGTAGCACGCCGTGGACTGCCGTGACTGGCAGCTCAGCCCCTCACTGCCTCCTCTCTTGGAAACTGGAACCGTTAAAGACGCCACGCATCTTCGCCCAGTCCCACGCTGTCTATCTGCCAGAGATGCTTGTGGGGGAGTTCCATTCACAGGCAGCCTCAGTGTCTCATCTGGGCTCTGCGACTGACTCATTACAGATGCAAATGCTGCCCGAGAGAACGAGGTGCAACCCGGAGAGGACTGGTACTGGCAGCAATGGGGTCATTGTCCTCAGGAGGCTGTGCTTGTCCAGGGCAGTGACATGGCACCGGCGGCATTTGGAGAAACTCCAGCATCAACACAGCGCTGCATAAAATCTGGAATTTAAGGCATCCAGAGTGTGGGAGAAAGTGGAGAGGAGCCAGTCAGTGTAACCTCATCAAAGAGATTGACCCTTTAAAAAGACCCGATCCTCATTTGGAAGTCAAATCTGTCCGAAACTCATTTTTTGGATTCCGCAAAGCCGGTAACTGAGCTGGACGACAAGACCCCAACAATCAACTCTCTGCTGAATCATGATGACGAGACATAATGACATCGACTGATGGACTGGCTACAAAATCTATAATAGAAAATGTAGCATGTTTGTCAATGTCCGACGCTAATCTCCCATCAGAACGGTGGAGACACGCTTCACATGAACACGTGGACATCTCCAGCAGAAATGCTCTGCGTCATTTTAGTCAATTTCCTAGAAAAAGGGTTCTAATTAGATGCCATTGTTGGAAACCTATTCATGTGCTTAGCCCTCAGCTGATGCTGCACTGGGCTTTGATACCAAAAAGTGGTTTCCATGGAGATTCTAATGCACTCTCACAACTAGTGCTTTACCCTATGACAGTGTTCCCGGTGTTACATACCGAATGCCATTTATATATTTATGAACAGTTTCTTGTGCGTGCGTCATTTGACAGCGAGAGTTAAAGTTCAATTGTGAACGCGGACTGGTATGACATCATGAGCCACTATGCTGAGAGGGGTCTGGGATGAACCTCCATCATCCTGGCTAAATCCAAAACAGACATCATTGCTCCTTTCCAGCAGCCTCTTGCTTTGTCTTCATTGTTGCCTTATGATTAATCATGGCAGGGCTGCATGCACTGTGGCACGAGGGAGAATATCCCAGAGAAAATAATGCAGCAAAACCCAGCTTGTAAAGCCCCTCCCTGTGCTTGCCTCTCTCTGCACACACACATCAACTGTGGAAACCAACTCCTGTCCCTAATCAACAGCGCTCCAGCACTGTAGCACACTCTGCATTCTCAAATGCATTTTCACAATGTCTCCACAGCCACAGTGAAATGATGTGACAACACCAGACTCAAAAGTCTCATCCCGAGTGACGACAATAAGCCGATGGCAGCTGGAGCAAGTCATGACACATCAGTCCTGCCATGACTACACTACAGCTCTGCGTGCGTGTGTGTGTGTGTGTGCGTGTATGTGTGTGTGTGTGTGCGCGCGTTGGCCCTCACAGGCACAACTGACCTGCACAGGCAGACTAGCAGACTGTCGTTCCCCTCACCTCCTCCCACGGCGGCACAGCCACACAATCATAAATGTGGCGGTTCAGAAAAGGTGAAACGTGGTGAATGGAGAGGTTCCCATTTTGTTTCAGTCCACTGACTTGCAGCGAACCCTGAGCTCCGCGGGCAGGAGAAGACAGGGTGCAGGAGGGTTAGAGAGACTTGTAATTTCCCAGCTCAGTCTGCACTGTCGGTAGCATATGCTTTATTGTTGCAAGATGACAGATTTCCTTACTTTAACTACCTCTCTCTCTCTCTCTCTCTCTCTCTCTCTCCCTTTGGCCACACAAAGGCTCATTAGCTGCAGCCGGCTGAAAGGCATGAGCCTGACTGGAGTAGAGTGGAGCGGAGCAGAGGCAGCCTGTGAGATCACATGGGTGGGACGTCTGAGAGAGAAAGAGGTAAGGAGAGGGGGAGAGAGAGAGAGGGAGAGAGAGGGAGGGGGGGTCAGGCGTGCCTCTGCGCCTGCTGTCTGCAGATATTTTTACCAACATGAGCTGGGGAGGGGAGGGGGGGCAGAGGTATGAGGGGATCAGAGAGAGAGAGGGAGACAGAACGTTGGAGAAATGATGGGGTGGGGGTGCGTATGTGAGATGTGGGGCAGAGTGAGAGGGGTGGGGGGGGGTATAACACAGATAAAGAGAGGAGGGGATTCAGGGGGGAATAGTAAGGGGGGGCGAGGAAGAGGTGGAGGGAGAAAGAGTAGTGAGGTAGAAAGATGTGGGGCAAAAAAAAACAGGGGGGGGAGAAGGGGGGGGGGGGGGGGGGGGGGTGCATCTGATGCAAAAAGCAACACAACAAATCCATCAAAAGGGGCATAAAACTACAAAATAAAAGCCTTAATAACTTACAGAGACAAAGAAAAGCCACGATCAATCACATTTAAAGCACAGACGTTAGCACCTGCCACCTGCAAAATGTAAACATATACTGCACATGTACGTGGAAACGGCTGACAACCATTATATACAGTACTGTACTATCTGTACCACAGGAAGGAGGATTGGTCAGGACTGTGCTACATGGACTCCCTATGCTTCCTATGCCAGGAAGTTCTGCAGACGACTTAGTGGGGCCTCAGCCTTCGTGGTCAATATCATTCCCGCACTCAGCTGAACTGCATGTAAGTATAAAAGGCCCTAATTCCTCTTCCTGGACAGCTTTAAGCCAAGAGGCTTTTTTTTTTTTTTTACAGCCACTACCCTATTACAGTCATTACAAAACAAATGGCAACCTCTAGGCACAAACGCAGCTCAAGGTGTAATATGAATAAAATAATATTGAAATGTTACAAAATCTGTGGTAGACATACAATCGACCAACACTGGTTAGAAACGCTGCACAACCCCCCCCCCCCAAAAAAAAAAACTCAAACCACATTTGCATTTTAAGTCCACTGTGATTAGAGAGGTAGTCAATACAACTTTCATTTTGTGGAACAATCTGTGTAAAACCCTCAGAAAACAAATGTCATTCAACCCCGGCATCCTCACCGCTGTCCTCACTGAACCTCCTCCTGCACGCTAACCCCCCCCCCCCCCCCCCCCCCCCCCTGAACCTCCTCCTGCACGCTAACCCCCTCCCCCCCCCCCCATCCCTGATGTCTCTGCCATTATCGAACCACACTAAGACACTTTAGAAAGCAGCAATACGTCCACTAGGTCATCATTATTTCAAGAACAATTGTTTTAAACCAAACAAATGTGTAGCACCATTGCAATAAGAAAATGTTTCTGTCTCACTCTCCGTGTCCTTACGTCACCAGGTTGTAAATTATCTTAGGGTACTGTCTGGCAGTCTGAGCAGCAGGTTTTTATTAAAACATATGCCACACAGTTGTGTCATAGTAGTAGAAATAGTAGCGCAGGTAGCGGTTGTGGCTCTGGAATATACTATAAAAGGGCTCGTATCCCATTTAGAAATGGGTTTGTCCATTAAAATGCTCATCTGATACATGCCGTTTACACTTAGGATGCCAGTGGAATACAATAACTGTTTTCTGCTGAGCACTTAAAGGTTATAGTTGTTTTTTTTTTATGGCTCAATCAAACTGAGCAAAAGAACAAGCAAGCATAATAACACAACTGCTGCAGCAACAAGATACTCGTCCTATACCCACAGGGACAACCAGCATTCAGGCTAATACGCTCTGATAGGATCGTGCTGCAAAATGCAATACCTGTAATTTATTTGATCCCTCGGTGCACGTCGTATACGTAGTGTGATCCGAACACGCTGACGAACTGTCAGACACAGCAGTGCAGAGCCACTGAGCAGATCCTCAGTACGTGTAAGTGTACTGTTGCCCTTGTGACTCTAAATCTTAAAAGGACAGATCTGCGTGTGCAATGATTCATTCAGCGACTTAGTCATACTAGTATGTGGGAACATGTGCTAAAGTTACGTGCACCTGCTGGTTAATGCGAGGTACGATTCAAATTTGTATGAAAGAAGTGGGTTGTTTTCTGTGTAATGTGCTGTGAACTTTTTTTTTACCTTTGCCATTTTCGTACTTAAAATAAAATAAATGCAATGGCTTTTGAAAAAAACGTACTGTAATACAGTCTGTTATTCTTAAGTGCCTGTAACTGACATTCGAATAAAGTATAGAATAGTATTCCCAAACCAGCAGATAATAATATCCGCTAATAATGGTAACAAATCAGTGTTAATCCATATGATTTATGACGGAAGATGAAATAGTTCTGCTACAAGATGTCAGACACAAAATTAAACACTGATTGAGCAATCAGAAATAATTAGAATGGATTAAAGACAATTTTATTATAACTGTGTTCAGTTACATATTCTACCAAGATTAGAGTTAAAGCAACCGGAACTAAAATTCTTTCTGTTTTTATTAGCAATAAAATTGAATTGACTGTTGTAGCACAGATTTAAATTTCTGTGTGAGAACAGTAATAGTAAAAGGGAGTGTGTTATTGTTCGTGCATTTCACACTGTGTATTTATCTTTGTTTCAAACCATGTTGTTCTTCTGATCATTTCTTCCAAGCACCTTCAATCAAATGTGTAATTAGACAGCCTCATCTGCATTCCTTTAATGATTCATCCAGGAGCATCGCATCTACATGCTGTCCTATTTCAGAAAAATGCAAAACCTAAGCTGGAGAGATAGCGTTCTTCTACACCAATGATGGTGACCTATATGCGTTCTGACTTTCAAGAGGCTTTTTTTTATTTCAATGGAGGAGAATAACAAAGAAAAGGCAAAAAAAAAACTATAAAAAATTAAGTGAACTGTGCTGTTGCTATACAATCTAGCTATACAGTGATTGTCATATCTAGAATACCTTCAGAACAGATGAGTGTACTTTTTCCACTGTGATCTTTTTTAATGCCAGTGAGAAAATGCAGGAGTTTTTGTACTAACCTTATTCATACAGCAGAATGGAAACATTTCATTGAAAAATGCTGCAAGAAATGCACATCCAGACAAGAGCTCAGCATATAGACAACAGCTCTTGAAGCTCTTAAGAGCTTCTGTGTACTCCCTTATCAGAAACATTTGTGCAAAAGCTATTTCCAGGGTCCATGATACAGCACGTTCGGAGGGGGAGTGCATGTACTGAGTGAAAATGTTAAGTGTTAAAACCATTTTTGTAAAAAAAAAAAAAAAAAAATCCTTTAGTTATCTCACCAGAAATCTGACTCTGAACCATCTGGCTTCATGACAGCCTACCAGCACCTGCTTAGCAGCCATAGCTGTGAATCACAACATTTAATGGTCGAGACTGAACCAATGCTAATTCACTGCACGCACCCTGTTAATCATCTTCATCACAGCTATCATCCAGCACACTTACATAACACACGGCACCTTCATAAACCCATATAGGTTCAGGTCTAAGGATGCGTCAAAGCTGTGCAACAGAGGCTGTAATGTCATCCGTCATTACTCACAGCAAGTTTTGCACTGTGCCCACTGTGCAGTTCTAAAAAGGTATAAAAGATGCATGGAGATGTCAAAAAAAAAAACAGTGGGTAAACACGGGTTTCCCAGGACACTTTATTTTCTCCTCTGTCACAGAAATACAGCATCTCCTTTTTTCCTGCAGCAGAAGCCTTGACCACTTGTATCAACAGCAATTTGTAAATATAACACCAATATCAACACAATGCAAGAATAGCAGAAATATATCATATCTACCACCGTCATCAGACTCTTGGCAAAGTGGCTGAGCTGGGATAATTGTGACAAATAAGTCAGTGATAAACAGGGCACTCTGACCTGTATAGCTAGTAAGGTCTGTAACGTTAAGTATGTTCCACCAGTGGAGAGCCAATATCATCAAGTTCCTAGTGAAGCAAAAGACAGTGAAACATATGATTTATTTTTCAAGTGACCAGAGAGAGAAATGCCATGTTGTTGTTGTTGTTGTTGTTGTGTGCAGTTTGTGTAATTAAACATGTTTGCTTACACATTTAATGTAGCAGCTTGTACGGATGTTTCCGAATTTTTCTGCCCCCGGTGGTCAAACACTGTTTATTGCCGTTTTAATTATTACAGCCTGCCTCCACACACTTACTTTAATCTAAGCTATAAACATCCCATCTGCTTTAGTATGAAAGGTTGCAATATCACTGATTATGTGCCTGTAAATACTATTTTTAGCAGGTACAGTTCCTCCAAGAGGATCATCAGACTGATGTTTGAACACGTGCCAGATGCGTGTGTGTGTGTGTATGTGGGGGGTGGGGGGGGTTTGATATGGAATATAGGCAAATATGCTTTCCTGTTCAGTATCCACGCCTGCCAAGTGTCTATTCTATTCAATATGGATGGTCTGTCACGGACTACGAGTGTCTCCACTGTTACGAGGAACACGTTTGTACACCCCAGATGGCCTGGCAGATGTTTATCAAGTCTTTCTTCCCATTTTTATTTTTCAATCTCTCACAGCGGTAGACTTTGAGCGACTGAGGGTGCGTTCCTGTGGAACCATCTGATCAGATCAGAGAGCAAAAAAAAACCCTGAAACCTCAGAAGATCCCGGGCCGGGCAGCCAGTCTGGGGTTTTCGTTCGAACTCATCCATCACTGGTGTCACGCTCAGACATAAACAGCAACCTTGCGAGAGGGAGAAGGCGAGGTGGGGCGAGAGCGACACAGGGAGAGAGAATGAGAGAGGCAGAGAGAGAGACATAGATAAATAGAGGGATAGAGGGAAACGAGAGAGGCTTGGTCTCAGCTGGACTCCCCTGAGGAGAGGCTATGGCCTGGATGATTACACAGCTTCAGATGCTGTCAGTGGAAGATTCCTGCCACCGAGAGAACACAAACAGACTGCTCACATATTCATTGACCCTGTTTTGTGGAAGGGCCGAGATACATTCCCTAAATTATACATGAAAAGGCCACAATAAAATGTGTTTTGCGAGAGGGCAAAGGGCATCCAGCCCAATCTATGTGCTACCATCGCGTTTAGGAGTAACACTGTTAACGCTGTTATTTGCAACCCGTCCTAGCAGAATCACAAAGGACCACACAGTGATATTAATTAATGCAATTAATGGTCAAAATTAAGGGGTGATAGATTGTTTATAAAAGCCGAGTGGAAAAAAAGTGCAATACAAAAAAGGAGCAGTAAAACTCACTTTCTGCAGATTGAGTTGTTTTGAGAACCCATGTTGTAACTGTAGCTGACACAGTGTTCAACTGGCCAGTTGTTGTTCACGTTCGGTGCAGACACGTTGAGATATGCACCTGACAATCTGTGCCGCGACAGGGACCACAGACATTTGCTCAGGCTATTTTTTTCCCCGCCGTGCCGCAATAAAGGTCAGATGAACAAATTATGCAAATAAATAATATTGCTTGTGAAACGCGGGCCATCGTCATTCCGTATCAGGTCGGAGAGGATTACATATGCACAGGAGGGAGAGGGGGGGAAAAAACATTACCCAATTAAACACAAAGGAATCCATTTAAGGAAATGTAGCGACATCTACAGATTTATGCAAATGAGACTTCACATGCGCTCTGTACATTTGTTAACTTGCAGTTGCCTGAGGCTGCAGACAGATCTGCTCCACACACATGAAAGTGGGGAAGCAGGGATAGAGGGAGAGGAAGGGGGGGGGGCAATGCACTACTCAGCACTCAGCACACGGAGGAGCCGCAGCCTGGTGATGCCTGCTGCAGCCTCCATCCCACAGCTGAGTGCTGGAAATCATTGATCTGTTCCTCCTCACAGAACAATAGAGGAAGCATGGCTCCTTATTATCCAAATGAATCCAGGGCAGACAGAGATCACTGCTCCAACAGTGCACAACTACATGCACTCATTTACTGCTGCATCTTGTGAACCCACGAGGAGTTGGAGATTATTAGTGACCATGTGCACGACTGTAAAGTGGTAAATAACTTGAATGTAAATAGGCTGGCGTGTCTTTACACTGGAGGTTGTAGAGAGCTTATGATCTCACTTGACTCCTGACATGACTCTGTGTGTGTGTGTGTGTGTGTGTTTAATTTCATAACAGAGGGCATTAGCAGCGTTATAATGAAAAGGAGCCTCATCCTGAAACTGAAGCACAACCTTTCATCCAGCATCTCGGCCATCTTCTCGTTACGAGCAGCGATCAAAACCCAGCGCAGGCAGACAAACACAAATGAACCAGGCTCCACACTCGGACTAATGTTTTGATTTGTGATCATTCAAGTCACACGGAGCTCAGGGCATAATCAGGTACCCTCAGCCTCATGTCAATCACGGTGCTCACTTCAATTATTCATCGCTCTATATTTTATGCATGACTGTATTTTCCCATGCCAACTGAAAGTTCGCAAAAGCCAGTTTGCTGGCAGAAACAGAGCTGCCAAAACATTTCATAGACACAGGGCGGCTTTCATCTCTCGCACCGGCTGGGAAAGCTGTGAGATGCGGGGTTCATATGCTGCAGACGAGCCTTATCATTTATATATAGGCCGCTAGTATCATGTTGAGATCTTGAATCAGTTTTTATATGCAAAACAGTGTTATCGGAGAAAGTTCATGAAGTAGGCCAGCTCTGCATGTGATTACGCTTTTACGGAGTAAATACTGAAAAATCTGTGAAATGATCAACAACTAATGTAAGAGAAGCAGAACAGGTTGAGATTGCGTGTAGGAAGTTTTTATATTAGCATTTTTCTGAGGGAATGTGAAGCCATTAAATCAAATGTATGTAGGATGATGTGACCATTTTAAATGTGCAAAATAATTATAAAATATTTCTTAATAATTCATTATTGTTTGGTATGTTTCTTACCTATACATAATTTTTATTTTACCGTTTTCAACAGTCATGTTAAATAACATTTGCTTGTGCATGCCGTCTTAGTATAAGCCCCATCAGCTTATTATGGTCTCCACCCAATCACAACCAAACACACCTGTCCTTCGCCAATCACTTATAAAATTTTAAAAATCTTCTCTCTCTGTTGTCATTTCAGTGCCACACCACCTCCACCGCTCTGATATCCTCCAATAAGATGCAGACATCCCAATCTCTACGTCCTCGTCACATTTTCCTTCACAGTGAAACACCTCCCATGGTGAGTGACCTTCTGTCAGTTTCTAAGTGCAGAGTCCTATTTACAATAAACAGAATTTTACTGATTTAAAGTCTCTCCTGGTGCAACTCGTGTTTATTTTTGAGCTCTGACATTTTGCCGTGTTGTTAAAGTCGCGCCACGATATGCTCACAAGCAAGACATGGGCTGTGTCCGAAATCGCTCCCTAACCCCTACATAGTGCACTATATGGTGACCACGCCATTTTGTAGTGGTGTCCGAAAGCTTAGGGATCATAGCATGTCCACTATATAGTGCACTCAATGTATCCCACAATTCACCGCGAAATGTAGTGAACATCCGATGGTCACTAACCGGAGCAAGATATCCCATCATGCATTGCCAGAAATTCTCTGGGCTGCGCGGAAGTGAAAAT
>JAFBJQ010004042.1:0-33524 GCA_016785345.1 Trinectes maculatus | reverse complement strand
GGGCGGGGGTGGGGGGGGGGGGGGGGGGGGGGGGGGGGGGGGGGGGGGGGGGGGGGGGGGGGGGGGGGGGCTCCTGTTCTGCAGGAGGCTCTGCAGGGAACCAGGCTCTCATCTCCCAGCAGTCTGCATGAGAGGTTCTCCATGGCCAGTTGGCCATAGACTAGTCAGCTGGTTTCTAGTAGAACAGCCTGTGTGACACATGTGCACCCTCAGACACAACACACAAAGGCAGAGCAGCTCTAACATGTCTCTTCCACACACACACACACACACACACACTTAAGTGAACCTGAAGTCTCTGAGCAATAAAACGGCTCAGCTGGTACAAATACAACTTTTTATTATCAGTCCGAGTATATCTGTTGTCATTTGATTGGCCCTGCAGCTGCAGCAGATTTCCACACACAGAGGAGTGACTGCTCAGGCGTGATGCCAGGAAGAGTTTGGCAAATGGACCCATTCAGGGATGTGTTCCAACACACTGTGGCAACAAAACAGCAGGGACACACAACAGCATGAGCAACGCGTCCGAGGGGAGACGTGGGGAAAACAGGAATGCAGTTTTCCACATCATCAATAAAACACAGGCCTCTCAGCTTAGATTCATACTCACCATTCATTTCCTTACTATCACCAGGATCCAGCAGGTCAATGACGCCCCTCTCTCAATGGACCACACAGCCCCCCCCTCCTCCTAAACCATGTCACAGTCGTCCTCTGCAGAAATCCTCCACCGGTTCTGGCACCATCACAAACCGGGAGCCGGTTCCTGGGGAGTGCGGCACACACCGGCGCAAATCACGCACGTAGCGGCGCTGCAACCAGCGGATCTTCCGGCTGCTCTGGGAACAATGGTGCAGCATCAGACTGACAGCTCCACGGACAACGTGACTCGCTCCGTCCAATCGCGCTTCCCGCAGCCTCTGTGGCTTGAACGCACGTCCCACTGCTCCCGTCATGTGGATGACTGTGGCTTCACATCCTCCAGCAGGGAGTCATAACAAGCGCTAATTCACAAAACACCACGGCCGCGCTGCCTCCACGAGGAGTCTCAGTCATTATGACGAAACCGAAAAAAAGTAAGTTGAAGTTGAATAAACATTAAATCTATTCGCCTTTGATTTATAACACAGGCTCCTATTTTTCATATTGTTTTGACCCTTGTAACATTGCATTTCTGTAATAATAACAATAATAATAATAATAATAATGATGATGATGATGATGATGTGGCAAATGTTAATGAAACCGATAAAGTTAAGAGGTTTATAAAAAGAAACAGCTGCCTTGGCAAACACCCGTCCTTCTGTACACATCACATTTTATTAGTGAGTGATGTAAGTTAAATAGACGCGATGCTGGAGGAACGTCCTTGATGAGGAGATGAGATATTCAGCATCAAGTCCTCAGTGCAGTGAGACTAGTCAGGGTCGAGGCTAAAATAAATCACTGAGGCAAACTGCCATCTTGTGGCCATCTTGTCAAACTGAATTTTTTTTTTATCCCAGATTAGTCCAAAAAACATTCTTGTGATGTCCATGTCCAGTGGATGGAGGTGTGGCTGCTGCTAGAGCTGCTGTGAAGGTAAAGAAAATTATTATGATTATCAATGATATTATATTTTTGTATTTATTATTATTTAATCAAATATTTGACTAAATAATAATAAATCTCTATGCTGTGCTGATGTGTGCTCTGTTTTATTTTATTTCTTTATTTATTTTGCTTTGCTTGCAAAAACATCCTACAAAGATTTGTCATGGCAGGGAATGTGTTTCCGCCTGTTTTCCCTAGTGTAATTACTTAAAAAAAAAGATACTCAAAGAAAAACAATCAAATGAATTCAACTACAACACAGAAACCCGAGAGGTATTTAAACATAACCTCCAGTTCTGGCTCTATCAAATATTTAGTAATGACTTTAGCTGCATGTGTACTTAATCCACACACACACACACACATACACACACACACACATCACAGCTCCAATAGTTTGGTAACGTTGTTGCATTGTTTTTCTGTTTTTCTCCCCTGATATTGTCAAGTGTCTGAAAACTCCTTTTGTCAAATGAAATGATTGTTCTCATCATCAGAAATAATGAAAGAGGACTTAGGAAATAAACTCCGCACAGAGGGACCGCATACTTAAAAAGCTATTACAGAGCTGCGACAAAGCTGCTTAATTATTTCTGAAAAAATAACTGTTATTCCATTACAGGACAAAAAAGGAATAAGTGAACTCTCCCATTAAATTGGATTGGGAGATTTGACAGTGCACCAACTGCTCTGACATAAAGTGGCCGCATTCCAGGATCCAAATATATATCGAAGCCTTTTATGATCCCAAATGCTGTTTAATTTCTGCATTACTCTGTCTTGGCATCCCTATTTCTGCTAATGAGACTTTGTATTTCCCTATAGCGTTTAATGCTATTACCCAGTAAATGGAGTTTAAAAAAAATTAAAAGTTGTTTTCTTCTCTAATTAGGATTTTTCTGGCATGTTTTTTGTGAAGGAAAGTGGTATCCTGTCTGTGAAAGCACCAGTGTAACTTGATGTGCGTGAATGGGTAAAAGAGCAGGCTACCCCTGACACGCCACTCTGGCCTCTCTGAATTATACATTCCTCTCAGGTGAACCGCGCGCAGTATCCAGTGTCCTTCATTCAGCTCATCACCGCGGACAGATCCATCATAAATATTACTCTCTGCATTTGGAGGAAAACGGTGAGCTTCAATATTTCAGTCCAGAGAAATCATTTTCACACGATCTTATTCATACTTTGTTTATGTTGACGGGGAAATGCTGTTGTGGGTGTGACGAGCCTCCACCATGCACAGGGCTTTTCTATATGGAGCTTCTGTGCACAGCTTGTCAGTTCTGTGCCTCCACAGAGCTGCTGATCGAGGCCCCTCAGGCTGCAGAGGAAGACGAACCCTGTCGAGTGTGGTGACCTGTGTCCCCTCCCTCTGGTAGTCGGAGCACCTGGTGATAATATTGCACCACAGTGGAAATTCAATCAAGAGATGGACCAGAGTGAGAGGCGACCGCTCTCGTGTCCCTCTCCAGCTCGCTCGCTAATTTATTTCAAGATCCTGTAAACACATCTGGATTCAAGACACTTCAGTCCAGGAAGGTGGTTTGGAGAGAGGACCCAAACCACCAGCTGTGAGTACACTTATCATTCTATTTATATCTGTTGTAAGCCTGTGTGTGTGTGTGTGTTAGACTGTGTGAAACTGATAATGGCTTCAGGTAATTTAAAGTTGTATGGAAATTACCACCACTTCAAAAAGTGGAACAGAACCAGTACCATGCAGTCAGAAGTGACAGTGACAAATGAGTTTCATTTGTGGGTTTACTGACAAGGCATTACTCACACAGTCCAGGAGAAGTAAGGTAGCACACAGTGGCCAGAGAAGTGGTCGGCCTCGAATGACCACGGCCTGTTTTCTTGTTGTCTGCTTTGTGTATTTGTCCATTGCTTAAAACACAATATTTTTGGTGTGTAAAGCAAAATGCATAAATGGCTGTGTACGTTATGTCAGAAACACAACCACACATATGTGGAGTAGCTTTTTTTTTAAAAAAATACTCTCTTTTTATGTGTAAAGTAACAGCAGAGTTTGAGTTTGGAGAATGTCCTTCTTTCAGTGTGACAAGTATGGCAGGCTGCAACTTTGCATTGCATGTTATCGTTCCTGGTGATTTCCCGCTGTGAGAACAACAGTGCGTAGGCTATAATCAGTGCAACATGAATGATTTTAATCGAGGAGGACTGGCAGAATACAGAAAGCCATGATTTGCAGTTTGTGGGAGCGAATCATGACATATTTCAACACTGTGGCCTGCTTATGTATTTTAAAAGACAGGGTCTCCATGACAACTATAACAAATGCGTTTCTGTGCAATAGTAACTCGTCATTTAGTTGATAGTAAATGGTGCTGTATGTGCAGTGGGGTGTGCAGTGTGTCAGGCTGCTGGAGATCACTCAGCACATGTGTGCCGTGTGCAGCCAGTGTTTCTTTTACATTAATAATGAAACCGCATGTGCTGGATGAACATTGCACTGTGTGGGGCGTAGGGGCAGTGAATTAGTGTTTCAGCAGGCTGGTTTCATGCATGTGGTTGTTTTAAATTTTCATTCACGGAAGTGGCAACAGGTAGAAGATATTACAGTTGATTTGTTGGCAAATCCAAAACCAAGAATGGGGAAAAAAAACCCAACCTTTCAGCAGCTTTATGACTGATGTTGTGTTGTGCAATGAATATTAACCAGGGGATGTTTAGTCACTGGCACTTCCTGTCTCCATGCTTTGTACTGTTGTCTCTATCACCCAGCGCCTCATGACACAACAAGGAGAAATTGGATTTAACTCATGGCTGCATGTAACCCAAACTACCTCTGTAGTAGCTGCATTTGACCACAAGATGGCTGTTAGGTACCCTATATGACAAGACATGAATATTTTTGTTGATTGGCTCTTTTGAACTCCCTCCTACAAGTGTGGCGAGTCTCTCCAGGCAAAACAGAATAAATTATCCTATAATTACTGAAAGAGATGTCACTGCCAGCAACAACGTTTATGCAAGAAAATGTACTCCCTGAATAACATATATGTAAATGACTACAGATACCTTTGGTCCTCCTCCACAGGATGATGCTTTCTGTCTTTTTGTCCATAATGCATCAATTATTGTTATGTAAAAACAGAGCAGCTGCGGGGACTCGCTGTATACGATTAGATGCATGAAAAAAAGGAGTCAGAATCAACATATTGTGCCACTAAAACATTCATATAACACATTGACTCCATTGCGGATCTGACTCTGCTGTGAATCCCTCATGAGCCAAAACCAGTGACATATTTCTTCTAGTTTAAGATGACGTAATGACACGATTTCATATGCTTACGGCACCCTCACTGCAGGAAAGATTAATTAAGCATGGTACATTGTGCATAATGGGCGCTTGTGTTTCGTAAACAATTTTAGTTGACATAAATCACTTGGGGCGATCTGAAAACTGATGTAGAGGGGGGAAAAAAATCTGTCATGTGGCTAACCTCCTTTAACCAAAGCTGAAAGCTGTGAGTGTATAGCTCCTGATGACAGCCTCTTTAATTAAACTGTGATTCTTAGTATTAATTGTTTACAACTACAAGCTTGAAATAACACAATATATATATATATATGTGTGTGTGTATGTGTGTGTGTGTGAGTGAGAGACAGGACTAGAATGAAACTTTTGTCATCTCTGATCTTAACAGCATATATTTAAAGTTTTGTAGATTCAGTGATTAGTGTCTATGTCAGGAGTTCATTCATTTTATATAAATGTTTAGCTTCAATTTGTTCTCTTTTAATCATTGATTAACCAGTTAAACAGTTGACCCGCTATTTGTTATTTTTACCTAGTATTTCTTCATATTCCAGAAGTGAAGACTAAATGCATGTGATCATACTTCACATTTTACCTGTGGTAATGTGGGTCAGCCGTCTTTGAGTCAGGGTGCTTGGTCTTTTGTCACTTGAGACAGTTATTTTTAGGTTCTTTTTGAGTTTCCCTTCTGGCTTTTGGTGTCGAGATTGGGTGTCAGGCGTGACTATGTCATAGGACAAGCCGAGACTAAATATACGCCCTGTTGCTATGAATGTTGATGGTTACGTGTGGATTTTATGTATTTATTTACTTATTTTTTTGCTCATTAGACAAATTGGTCGTGAGAGCAATCGTGATATTTGACACTGATATGTTGCTGATATAACACAAGTGGAATGGCATATTTGAGTTCTTCTTGGCCACAGTTTAGGTCCATTACCACACTGTGTGTACGTCTATGTCCTGATTGTTGTTCCCCTCTGAGAGGATCTGTCACAGCTGCATGTGAAGACTGTTTGGCTGCTATTCTACTTTTATGTCTTGTCTTCCGCGTGTGGCTCACAAAGAGCTTAACAAGCTGAGAAACAACGTCTGGTGAGATCAGGGCAAAAGTGTCAGCTGATTATTTTACAGAAACCTGACACCCTAATTGACGGACAGCGGTGGGTGGAGGCAGTTAGACACATGGATCTGTCACAGTCCCCCATAATGATCACAGGAAGCTCATGCTCACCATTCCATTGTGATGATGTGCCTCCTCCGCGAGGATGACCCAGATTCAAGGAAGTTGTAATATTTTGTTTCTGCAGATAAGTTAAGTTGATAACTGTGCGCTAGGATTCAAACAGTATGCAACAATTATCCTTCTTTGCAGACACTCTAATGTAATGTGATGCCATTTTAATCATTCAAAGAGGCAATAACGCAAAGAAATTGGGTCACGTAAGTGTTACTGCTTATAATCTTCTTTTCCACGTATCTAATTAAGGTGAGAAGTGGTTTGGTTCTTCGTCTTTTGTGTGGTAGTGCCATTCATAAAAGGACGCACACAGAGATGAGCTGTCACATTTTTCACACCAGGGTTAACTACACAATAGGAGGTGGAGAATGCTGCCATGGCAAAGCACTGCAGTAAGAGCTGATCTATAGGAAATATCTATATTTGTAAGGAACCCGACAGTGAAGCAAGTCTTCAGCGAGGTAAAACATTATGAATATATGAATGTGAATATATTTAGTGTCTTCAGAATATTGGTTGGTTGCTAATTTTGTTTCGAAAATCAAAGAAAGTCCTATCACAAAGTTCCCCAATCCTGCTCTTGTGGTTTCAGCCAAACTGAATTCAGTCCGTGCTCATTAATCTGAGCACGAGGAAATGACTGCAGTTCTCTGAGAGGTAAAAGTGAGGAACGGAGTCAAACATGGGGTCAGAACAGAGGACATAATTCGCATTCATTTTCTGCTGTAATGAGAAATGGCCCCCTCATCTCTAACCAAATCACAGAAAAGACTACAGACCTGATAAGACCTTTTTCGCCGCACCGACGTCTTCTTGACGTTATTGTAGGACTTTGACCTTGCCGTGCACGCTCGCTGATTGTTTTTGGTTACGTGCTACTCAGGTAATGTCGGACATTTATTTTCCACAGTTAGTGTCATCCTGATTGGCAGTCGCCCAAAAGGCCCGTTAAAGAATTTGATAGTGTCTCTCAAGGTGTATGTGTATGTGTGTGTGTGTGGAGAAAAGGGGCGGGGTTTAATGTCTTATACATTTATACAGCCACTTACATCATACACAAGTATCTAATGTGTATGTACGTGTATGTGTATGGATGGAAACACACACACACACACACACACACACACACACACACACACACACACACACACACACAGAGGCTGTCCCCTCCCCACCGAGCATCCAAACAAAGTGCAGCCTGCTTTTTGTTCTGCCATAGCAGCTTTGAAGCCTGGCTGGAGGCTGGGAAGCTCAAAGTACATGAATACTAGAGGAGGCAGTACCAGGGAGAATTGATTATCTGTTCCAGGAGTCACCTGTCTCTGTAAGACCTCAGTCTAACATAGTGTCTGTTTGCCTCACCGACATTTTACCATTTATCATCTCTTTCAATTCATTTTCTAATGCCGCTCGTGTCGTCATGGAAAAAACCGAGAGCATGCGAGCATCATTGAACATTTTAATTGTAAATGTTAGCCAGAGTGACATTTGATTATTTTTACTTGATGTCATTTATTTTTTGGATTGTGACAAGATATTCAAATGGGGAAAAAAATAAAGCTGCATGAACGCACAAAAGCTAATTATGTTAGAAATGATGTTCATACAGAGGAGAGATAGCGGCATCACCTTTCCAAGGCGGTCACACACGAGCTGCCTCCATTATGTCCATCTGCATTCTGTAATTATGCTTTTCCGAATGGCCACTTTTGGACAGCTGGGAGTCAGAGATTGGAGCTTTCACAGAAATCTCTGTCCTTTGTTTTTTTCTAAGTCGTGAACACGCAGAGCATACGACTAGACAGACAAATTGCGTCTATTGAAATATTTAGTCCGTTAGGGAAACGTCAATTTCAACATTTAAAGAACAGCTCCGCCTCATTCGGGAGAGAAGAAGGCTGCTCAGCGGAACCGTGGAGACAAAACGCAGAGCTGTTCTCCCTCCTGAAGTCTTGTTGTCACGGGGGATGTCAGATGAATGGATACGCTGCTTTTCTTGTTGTGATTCTTGTTAGTTTGGGCATTCCCACATATACCTCAACAGTACTCAAGATGTACGTCTTTGAGGAACTCTGTGGCCTGTGACAGAATCGACATTGCTTAACTATCATCATCATATGAAAACGCAGTGGAGGTCCTGACAGTACACAGCTGGTTCTCGGTTGACACATGACATGATTTGGTTGAGAATATAACCTGCCGTCACGCTGCTTTTAATTTCTCTGCCTGTCACAGTTTAAATTTAGTTGATATAAATATATCAGGGACAAACTTAGTGTCGTTTAAACACCCTCAACTACCTCTAGGTCTTAAATGAGCATCTAAGAGATTTTCTGCATTCATGCCCTGGGCAGCAGCATCTGCATTATTTTGTGGGAGAAATATAGGCTCACAGTGCCGGCTTTTAAATGAGAATATATTTAGGACAGAGAAATATATTTAGGAAAGACACATTTAGATTTTTTTTCCTGAGCATCTCTGCCTTCAGTTTACAGGAATGGTGATTTCCTCCCACTGTGTGTTCTGATGTGACTGCTGAGGTTTGTGTGAGACGGTTTCTTGCCGAGCTCAGTTTCAGACTTGTTTTACCTCATTTTCAAAATCAACACCTTCAGGGGTTTATTTCATTTAGAAATAATTCAAAAAGCAAAGGAAAAGCATTTCTGCACCCTGTCGTGCTTATTAACAGCTAAACGGTATGTCCTCAGCTGTCTTTCTTCCGCTGTCTCTCTTCCCTGAGAGCATATACATGCGTGATTATGAAGAATCAGCATATTATTGTCTCTAATACTCTTTGGAAGTGGTTGAATGTGAAAATGCAGTTGATAAATCCTTAGCTTTTACTGGCGGTGAGCCCATCGTTATTTTCCTCATCACAACAATGGGGATAACAATTAGAGTTGTGGGTGATTTTTTTTAGATGACCTGTTATGGAACATCCATCATTTCAATCGGCACATTTATCAAAAATATTAATTCAGAGTTTTGCAATTAATACAACTCTAATTTGTGTTTAATGCAAATCAGCAATACAGATTGTATAGCAGACTCACAAAGAGTGTAGGCATTCAGCCCTAGTGAAATATGTAACATATGAATAGATGAAAACTGATGAGATTTAAAAACTGAAATATTGTTCTGTGCCACCTGACTTCAGTTGTGCATTCATGTGTCTCATTAAGTCTCCATGGACAAACATATGGAACCATGCTATCATCTGAATGGGAAGCGTGTAGATAGGTTCCTGTGGGCCTGCCATCAATAGGTCTTTTAATGTTTTCTGTGGACCACAGGAGACGCAGCTTGTCAAAGATAATGGCTTTCCTGCTTACTGCATGTACAAACAGCCTCCTCTCATTTCACTTTGTCTTTCTACATTAATGGAGTTAGTACCAATTAACAGAGCAACACAGACAAATGTATTTTTGTAACGTGCTGCGGAAATTGCTGTTTGGAAGCATATAAACTTTCCCTGTACAAATTAATAGTATTTGTTATCTGGTAGACACGCATATTTCTGCTCGGCTGGGACACAGTGTGGTTGCCTTTGATACTATGTGTGGCCTGTTGTTAAAAGCACTGTTTATAGCTGGGAGTAATGTCCATGATGCTGATTCTCTACTTGGTGCCACAGAGTACAGACATTTTCATGCCTTATACCTCTCCTTAAAATACAACTTATCGCTGGCCTCTCGCCCGTGACATCATCTGTCTGGCTTTCTGAGTTCGATAGTGGATCTAGATCTTTTTCATCTCCCTTCATAAATACTGAGTCGTAGTGCTCTATTAAAGATGACCGAAAGCCAAGGAAAAGAAATGGAAACGTCGAAGTGAAAGAAATGAGGAGAAAAGAATTCAGACCTTTGCAGTATTTTTGCATCAGTTTACATTCCTAATTTTGCAGTATTTGATGTATTTCTATACTACTGCGACTACGACTACGACTACTACTACTACTACTACTACTACTACTACTACTAATAATAATAATCATAATAATAATAGCCCAGATCTTTCAAGAATCCTTGTGATTCCTTGTTTCACTTCTAATGGCATCTAGTGGAGATGTGGCTCATTGTCATGCACCCCATGGTTGCTATCTGCTTGTGGTCCGCCTGCAGTACTCACTGATGTGATCCACACCAAGCCTCTGCTGAGGAGAGGCTCGAGATAAAAAAAAAACACTGTTCACACAGTGTAAAAAAAAAGTTCTCTCCAAGTTATTCAAGTTACAGTTGTAACCACACAGTACAGCTGATTTTCCTTTACATTTCAGTGGTCAGAGCAGAGGTAATATACATCCATTGACCACTGTAGTTCATTCACAACATAATTAATGTGAACTATTGTTGGGGTACTTGGAATATTGGTAAGACTGATCTATTTGTTAGTGGACATTTTAATGATGATTGATTTACAAAAGTTAACATTTCTCATAATATCTGTCTAATCATAATAAACTTAATATCTCTATGTTATCATTAGAGTATGACGTTTAATTGTAATCTCATTGTCTCATTTAAAAAAAAATGCTTGTTGTTTCACATGCTATCACAGAATATGTCAGGCACTGTGCATGCAACATTTCTTTTTTTTCTTCAGAAACCTAATTAGGTGCTGTAATGTAAATAGCTGAGTCTTCTCCTCAGGTCATTGCTCACATTTAATCAGGCACTATGACAAAAAAAAAGAAAAATCACAGATATTTATAGCGATTTCCCTGGTGAGTTGTTGGAAGAGGAGCAAGGGTTACGAATGTACATACATGTAGAGGCTTTCCATCAAACACATGTGCAGGTTGGCAAGGTGCCATTTCTCAGAAGGCAGCAGCCAGACCAGTGCCTTGCTCATGGGCATGTTGATGCTTCTTACATATTACAGTACAATGCAGAGCATTTACGACCCCAGCCTAGCTTTAAAAATGTAATCAGTTTATGATTGATTGTAAATTGCTCCTGGAAATCATCGTAAAGCTTCTTATTGATGTTAGAAAGTTCAAGCCTGTTCCTTTTCCTGGCATGGAAAAGGAAATATTTCTATTCTGACAGCCAGTATTGAACAACACTAAATCTTGCAGGGGTCATGCATTTAGATGCATGGGCACAAGTTTTGTTTGATATCTGTCCACCAGCCCATTGGTTGGGAGAACCAGACAATGATTATGTGGTTATAGCATGTAGCAATTAAACAGGGTTTAATGTGTGAACTTCCTGCTGCATTTTTCAAAAATGCCCATACTGAAAATGGCAGGAATTCACATCCACGTTTATTGACTCATTATCAATAAACATAAACATAAACATTATTCACGTCCAATGTCCAAAAGGCAAAAGTCAGACAATAAAAACTGAATGATAGCATAATAGCATTGGCTGTACTGTATGTATGAGCAGGACTTGCAGGCAATACTTTCTAGATGCATAATGATTGTTTCATAGAATCTGTTGTTGTTGTACTGTTCCATATTTAAACTTCATTTGGCCATGATTTTGTCATGTGACACTATGTTAACCTCAGGTCATGCCGCACCACAGACACAAACACAAAACTCATTTACAACAGTGGCCTGCAGTCGGGGCGAGCTAAAAATATACATCAATATTAGATGATACCAGTTCTTGGAACAGTGTCTGTTCCATAAACCAGATGTTGTCTGTTTGTATCATGGCTGCATTATGGTTTGCTTCCATCTCCTAATTTACTGCCCACTCTTGGCAACAGCAGACTGTTGTCTGTGGGCGCTACCTTTACGACCAGCCAGTACTCATGCCACTGAGTTACACGCTTATTCAAAAGCCAATCGAACAGAGCTGGAGTCAAAATGCAAAAGACAAAAACACAAACACAAAAATCACTACAAGAGACAAGGGGTGGTAGATGAGAACTACACAATACACAGAAACATATAAGACCAGGCTTATATAGAGCAGCAGATGAGCTGATTAGAAACAGGTGGGTCTCGTCTGCAGCCAATTGAGAAGCCAGCCACGCCCCCTGCCACACACCTGATCTGGACAAACAGAAGGGGGGGAGGGGGGGTGTGCACACAAAACTCTACAATACAAAACAGAACCATAACCATAACAGAGGCTGTCACAAAACTATTTAGCTTAATATTTTGTCAGGCTGGTCTTTATTTTTTGGCACCAAGTGTCAGCCACTGTAAAAGGCTGTGGCATTAAATGGAGATTATTTCTTATCTGCTGGCACTGCTCCTCACCACTATATCTCTGTTTCTCTCGCTCTCTCGCTCTCTTGTGCGTGTGTGTGTGTGTGTGTGTGTGTGAGAGAGAGAGAGAGAGAGAGAGAATTTAATATGTCTGTCTTCCTCTCACTCTCACTCTCACTCTATGACTTGACTCTGCTGTAGATCACACAGGACTCAGATCAGGACTGAATAAAGCATGGTGATCATTAAAAGAACATGAGGCCTTGAAATGCTCCCACTATTTTTTTATCATCTGTTTTGACTCTTGTTAATATTTGACATGAAACATATTGTGACTGTAATATCATGATCACTAACGCGTTAAACTCTGGGATCATACTAATGACCAGGGGGAAACAGGTGAACGGGACTTTTGGCTTCTCCGTCCACTGTGTGGTTTGGTGGGAGCAGGAATCCCAGAGTGTCGCTTTGAAATGGTTGGTCTTTGGAAATGCAGGTATGAGTTACACATGCTGGAGACGAGCAGGGTTGTGCAGATGCCTGGCAGACATGTCTGCGCTCCAAACACTCACCCGGTTTTCACGAGATACCACAGCCAGCCTGGCGCCACTGTCTCCAGCTGGGGCCAAACAAGACGAGCTGGCTCGCTGTTCCACACTCAGAGGTGTCTCCTACCATATTTACTGCCCCCTTCCCCTCCCCCCTTCAACAAATAGCATTACATCACTGACCCCCATTTCAGACCAAATGCAAAGCGCAGCCAATACATTTCACCACACTTACTGTCACTTTGCACCTGCCCGACATCCACTTTGCATGAGTATAATCAGAAGTGGTAAACAACGAGAGGGTCTCAGAGTATCTGCTGTGAACTTGTATCTGCATAGTTTGGCATATGATGACAGGTGGCAACAGCTGCTGGCGTATGTAGTGCAGTCTGATGGACGACGTGATGATGAAACTAGAGTGACCTGATTTATTAGTACTCAAGCGTCTGCACAGGAGTCACAGGAAGTATTTCAATCTGGATTTTCTGGGGACTTGACTTGGGTGGCACAGAGGCCTGGCTCTCTAAAAAAAAACAACCCAGACCCATCTTTTGCAAGTGGGCGGAGGGTCTAAAATAAAATCAGCTGTCACCGTCTGCTCGTTGGACAGAGTTGAAGACATAGTTCTGGAGCTGGTCTCCAACACTAACTGGGATTTGCTTTTGGATTGGAAAGACCCTGCAGGCCAGGGGTGCAGTGGCCTTTGTGTGGGATTCTACCTGCTGAGTTCATATTTTCATAACTTACTATACCCTGGTAGGTAACAGTATTTTGAGCATTGAAATGTTGTTTTTGTTTGGTGGGATAATTATAATAAATATGTGAAAGACGTTAAATTATATTTTTATGCTATTCCTTCAAATGCATAGGAAAGAGGGATATAGTAATAACATTTGTTTTTGATATCTTTCGATTAAAAACATGGAATATTGGCACTATTTTTTATAATTGCACTCATAGTACAAACTTATAATTGTACTAATAATTATCAACATTGTCCTAATATTAAATGCGTATCCACAAAAAACATAGAGATAAAATATATATCTGTGCCATGTCAGCAGGAATATAAACTGTGACTGAAATGCTAAATTAAACTAAACAAGATGAAGAGAAAAGAGATTACAATTATAGTATTAACAAATTTTAAATTCATGGAGTTCGGAGCTGCTGCGCTGTTAGTGCCAAGTACCTTGTACTGCCTACCTAGCCGTTATGTTGCTGTACCTCCATATTGCCAGAAAATAAGAAAAATGAAGACTAAATAAATATAGAGGCTCAAATCCAGGGTTATCAGTGTTTGAAAAGGAAGCCTTGACCTTCAAGCTTTCCTCTTTACACGACCCTTCATGGTTATGTTTAAAATAGGCTTGATTTATTTTTGCAGGTACATGGCGCCGAGATTACTTCACTTTCTTGTTATTTGAGCTCTCAACCTAACCTAACTTGTCATGAGATAGCCTCTGACTGTTGACAGATCTTTTTGGTGGCACACTTTAGTTCCGACCACAATAATTTGCGCTCTGTGAATCTATGCCCGCAAGAACTCAACTGTAATACATACTGTATATATTACTTATACTATATCTATCTATCTATCTATCTATCTATCTATCTATCTATCTATATATATATACATATATATATATATATATATATATATATATACACACACACACACACACACACACACACACACGTTTCACTGCTGAAATCAAGATTGATCTAAATGATATACAGTAACTGCTGAACTCGAAGTCAATACTTTTAAAAACTGTTGCTGTACACAAACATTCCCATTATTCCTCCAAGGCTAAAAGAAAGCTACAAATCAAAAACAGCCATTAGAAGAAATTATGCATTTTCAGTTGAAATCAAATTTGTTTGTGTTGGGGTTTTTTTTTGCAGCATTAATGGGTTACAACAAAAAAAGGAGCTTCTACTGTCTAACAACAAAAAAAGAAAGATATGATGTTTTGATTTTTGTTTTTCTTTTTTTTTTTGCTTTGTACTGAGTTTTCAGTACTTTGAAAATTCACACGCAGTGATCTAGTCTCTTTACCGTCAAAATTATTGCAGATGTAAAATATTATGTGTCATCAGCCAGTCTTAGAGTTTTTGCTTACATAGTTTTTGATATAGGATTTGTCAAATACAAACGCAATTTCAAACGGTGTTTATTCACCACAGAGCACAAATTCATGTGGTTAGTCTCCAGAGTGTTGATTAGTCATAAAACACTTGATGTCGTACCCTCAAACTTAAAAACAGTCCGATTTCATTCTGTTAGTTGCACACTTCAGCACATTTATATAGCCAGAAAAATGTGAGGAGTGAGTAAATCACAAACAGATTAAAAAGTTGAGTCTGGCTGTTAAAGTTTTTTGAAACTTATTCTCTCAATTTTCTGGCAGCACATCGAAATACTCTAAATGTTAATGACAATATTCTTTCTGTTCTGCACCATTGATGCTATTATACAACTGAAAGTAAACTTTTAATAAGGAGGAGTAATAGAAGCAGTACAATCTGTGTTGAAAAGTGCAAAACATTTCCAACAGTTTGACAATGTTACTGCAAAAGTATAGATAAAATCTGTAGCTGATGCAGCTGTTTACCCCGAAATACACACTTTTAATAAATTCCCCACGTCGTCTGAAGCAGATGTGGAATTAATTTACATAATGTCTCTGTGGAGCATTTTAGAGTCATCACTGACAAGAGCACCACCTGCACCATGGTAGCCGCACTGTTTTTACACTTTACAATTTATTTCCCGTGTCAGTTTATTTACAAACTGACTAGAGACCACAAGTTGAATTTTTATTTAAACATCTGAATGTTTTTGATAACTTTGCCTTGAACACTTTTAGTGTATTAACCTATAATTAAAACACTGATTAATAATGAAAATAATCACCATATGAACCAGGTTATTGGCACTGCATCTTCAAACCACGTTGCGTTTCTATATTTGTACTAAAAGCAAAGAAATATAAAGATGAACAATGGTTTAGTGGTGCTCTGTCTTTTTGACATTGGAAGCGACCTAATGGTACACTTCTAAGAAAGCCTTTATTTTAACATTATTGGATTTTGTGCTGTAGCTGCTGGCAGCGCAGGTGTAACCAGGGCAGGACTTCCTGAAAGCTTTAGACCAGAGGAACCAGATTCACTCTGTGGACTCAGAGGTCATCCCACTGACCAACTGTGAGGCCATGTACCAGGCAGCTGTCTCTAAGCGGGTGGACAACACCGTCCGTAGCGGGGTACTTCACCTTATGCATGGACATATATATTTTAACCTATAACGCGTAGCGACAGTACCAGACCCGCTTGCAATGAAAAGAGTGTGTATAACTGAGAGAAACCCTCTGTGGCTAATTGTCAGTAATCAGTTTGTTTGCTTTCTCTGTGAATGCTGCGTGGTTAAGTCTCTGCGGGTTGCACAGTAGCTGCACTACACATGGTATTGTCACCATTATTGTTAGTGCTCTAATGCAGTTATTAGTGGAGGTGATGACAGTTTTGCAGCTGGAAAAAGGGGGTCAGCAGTCTTGCATGTACATGTATAAATAGAGGGGAAACGCAAGCCTTCCCCAGCAGGGCAGAATGTAGAGTAAAACAACATAAAATAGCGTCGGCTTTATTTTGAAAGAGCTCTCATGGATCCTGCTTAGAAATTAAAATTAAAATCTGTGGCATGAAATAATATTGAAGCGGTTTGTGTGCTTGTATGTCTCCAGAGAGAGAAAACAAACAAACGCGCAGCAATAGCCATAGTACATATGACAGCAGCATGTGCAGCATGAATACCACACAGAGAAACCCACAAAGCACTTCACGTCATGTAGAATTGGAGGCAGCTAATGATATTTCCTGCTTCATTAGGTCATGGAGGAGTCGGAGGTCTGTTCCCTGCCTGTGGGACTTGGCAGTGTGAGGAAACAATTTGAGACCCAGGAAACAGCATCCTCACACAGTGTAACCCAGTTTCATTTCCAACACAGAACTGTGCAGGTACACAGTTTAGAAACCGGTATATAACTTCTTCAAGCTGATACTGATACGGGCATGATCGCAATGACTGTGGTTAAATGATGGTCATGTTTCTTCCTACCTGAGCTGGTTTCTATTTTCATTCTTGCATTTATTTATTTATTTTTTTGCATCACTGCACGGAGAAATCTGCAAGTGAGAATATGTGCATTTCAAATGATATGTAATTGCGTCAGTAATTAAGATACAAAAGTTTACTGACAGCTCGAACAGCTTCTATAAAAATCCACCACGGTCCTTTCACTCTTAAATTGTAGTTTCATTGAGCACAACTCAAGATGGAAAAAATGATTTCTGGTTTTTGTTTGGTATGTGTGAACAGCTTGCCACGCTCTTTGTCATTGTGCCTCCATCTGTGATTACTAATTTCAAACCGCAGTGAGCAATCCAGCAAGGTCTCTGCATGGTATTCGGTTATGTACTATGAAGCTTTTGTGGGTGGACTAATTGGTAGTGGAGTAAACTCACATCTGTGGCTCTGACAAGGCAGTTGTTTGTGGGAACCCTGGTTTGTGTGGCATGGGCACATTTTTCACTGGGTTTGACAGCCGTCTTCATCTTCACAGGAAGCATCCAACTCGGAGGTGACAGTGTCGAGCAGCAGCAGCCAGGTCATCCCAGGCAGTCAGCATCTAAACTTCAACCAAGAAACAATGGTACTGAATGTATCCTGCCACTGTGTGCACGCAGCGAGGTTCTGCTAATGAGTTTGACACTTTGATTGCCTTGTTAATCAAAAACTGTAGAAGAATGGAATCAATCCAGTATGTGTAATTAATGTGTATTTAGTGGTCTTTGACAGTGTGGGCTGAGCTTAAAAACATGACATGTAATGAAAACTGAAAGGCTGCTGCTGACAAGTTCAATTTCTGCTCTGCTGATGCAGGTGTCTTACAGCGACAGCAACCTGGCATCCAGTTATGAAAACCATCAAAATGAAACGGGTAGGTAAATTTTTCCATTTTTTAAAAATTACATTTATATTCTCTGCTTTAGATGCTGACATGTTAAAGGCCTCTTTTTATTCTTATGTCTGTGACTTATAGAAGAAGAGTTTCCTAGATACACTACCAAAGAACTGAGGGATCACTTTGAAAGAACAATAGAGGAAGCTGCTCCACACAAGCCAGTTAAGGTAAGAATTACTGTATCACTTGAGTTAGAATAAGGATAAGAATAAGAATAAGAATAATAAATGTGTTATAAACATGTTAACAAACATGTTAATAAACATGTTTTTACAGCAAGAAGGGTTAGAATGTTTATTTTCAGAAAGTACAACAGAAGGGCAACTGGTGTATCTGTTTACCATGATGCCTTGATCATATTTAAAAATGCAGACAGAAATTAAATAGTTTACCTTGCTAAGGTAGGTGTATAGCCTCAGAGTTTAGGAATCTTCATCCATGCATGCATTGTTTACTCCCTTCTGTGTACAAAGACAATTAAATCTACTGTCTGACGGGACTCTAAAATACCAAAAAACATAGTTTGTTTTCATGAAGAAAATGTAAGAAGGATTATGCCTTCAACTCATCCATGTGATTTATTTGTTTTTGGCTGCAAAAAACAAAAATAATAGAAAACCTACTCATTCACTCAGAACAACTAACTTTGGACTGAGAGGTAACTGTTCAGCTTATATGATTTCATTTTTGATTTTTTTTTGCTTTATTTGTAGATGTTACAACAAATTGAATAATATTGCATATATATATATATATATATATATATATATATAGATAGATAGATAGATAGATAGATATATATATATATATATATATAGATAGATAGATAGATAGATAGATAGATAGATAGATAGATAGATAGATAGATAGATAGATAGATAGATACCGTTGATGATATGATATGGTTATTTACCAAAAATATATACAAATATATAATTTTTGTTCCTTAAAAAGATTGGCCGTGACATCAATCGATCTAAGTGGTCCTCAAATGTTAGATAGATAGATAGATAGATAGATAGATAGATAGATAGATAGATAGATAGATAGATAGATAGATAGATAGATAGATAGATAGATAGATAGATAGATAGATAGATAGATAGATAGATAGATAGATAGATAGATAGATAGATAGATAGATAGATAGATAGATAGATAGATAGATAGATAGATAGATAGATAGATAGATAGATAGATAGATAGATGATATGGTTATTTACCAAAAATATATACAAATATATAATTTTTGTTCCTTAAAAAGATTGGCCGTGACATCAATCGATCTAAGTGGTCCTCAAATGTGACACAGAACAACACAATCACTTGTGATGTTTGTGAGGCGTCTGCTACTGAAGCTACTGAAGATGCAGTGGCTGCAGTGATGGATTATGAGGACTTTCCACCACCTCCGGCTGAGGATTCTGACTATCTTCCACCACCTCCCCCAGACTTACTACAAATGCCGTTAGACAGTGAGACTACTCCAGTGGATCATTACTCACCTGAACCTCCAGAGCCTGCAAACTCGAAATACCCACTTAACCGAGAGGCTTACTTCAAGCAGAGGAGTATGTATGAGCTCAAACGCCTTTACAAACACATTCATCCTGAGGTTCGTAGAAATATTGAGAAAGAATACTACAGTAACAGCAATGAAAATGAGAACAGCCAGTTGGAGAGTGAAGAGTACATGTACGAGGATGACGGTTGTTGTCCTGATGAGATGAATGATGAAGAATTTATGGAATGGGAAGAGATACTTCCCGGGGATGTGCAGGCCATGCGGTGGAGGTTTGAAAATAAGCCACTGGACACCATCAAGGATGACACTCCTGACGAGGATGACAACAACAAGAAAATAACTGAACAGGAAATCATTCTTGGCAAAGATGTGAGGCGAACAGCTTGGATGTTTGAGACAAAGCCGATTGATGAGCTCGGTACACAAAACACCAACTCAACAGAATATAAAAATAAATTCAACAAATCTGACAAAGGAGATGTCCGCGCTGCAGCTTGGTTGTTTGAAACCCAAACTATGGACAACTTAAACAAAATGCATAAGGAGGAGGATCTGACAAAAGAGATTGTGTTCACAGAAGAGGATGGAAATGCTACCATTTACATGATTGACAATAAGTACATGGAAAGCCTTGGGCACACTGAGACCATTGATGAGAGCCACCTGCTAAGTCTGAGGGCAGTGTTGGAGGAAATAAATGGAGATGTGAAAACTGTAACAAGTACTTTTGACACTCAGTTTAAATGCATTATTATGGGACAATTAGGCCAAATGTTGGAGATTAAATCTGTGCGCAAAATTGAAACTGAATTGGAAAACTCCATTGCTTCACGTTGGCTTTTCGATACCCAACCACTGGACATGACAAACAGAGACCCTACATCTTTGAAACTTGTGTGTAGTCTTTCCATGGAGGACAGCACCAAGGGAGACTGGGGCAGGTGGCTGTTTGAGATAAAGACGTTGAATTCTCTCAATGAGTGGGAAAACTCACAGATGGAGACGAAAGAGATCATTGGAGCAGATGTACGTAAACACTGTCTAGTGTTTGAAACTCAGCCCATAGATTCTCTGAAGGATGAATCCAATGCCAGACCTCAGTGTATTGAAGAAATTATTGGAGGCAATGTTAGATCTGCAAGGCACTTTTTTGAAAGCAGCCCTCAAGCAGCCAGAAAGAATCTCCCTGAGGTCGGGAAACTTAAGAAGGTAACAGTAAATGATGAAATGAAAGGGGATGTGAGACACCAAAAGTGGCGCTTTGAGAGTCAACCTCTGGAGCACATAAGAGAGGAGAAGAAAGAGGTTACACGAACTGTGAATATTGAAGAGGACCTCACACAGGAGGATGGCACAAGTTGCAGGGCAGATGTTCGCAAGAACTGCTGGGTATTTGAGACACAGCCAATGGATACTTTAAAAGATGATTCAAATACTCGCCCTTTGACAAAAGAAGAGGTCATTGCAGGTAACGTGAGATCAGCCAGAAATTATTTTGAAACGGTCCCAACTGAAGAGTTAAAAGAGCTTGCTGAGGTTGGAAAACTAAAGAAAACAGTAGCACTTAATGAGGAAAAAGGTGACGTGAGACATCAGAAATGGCGATTTGAAAGCCAACCTCTAGAACAGATAAGAGAGGAAAAGAAAGAAGTCATTCGAACAATCGACCTGGAAGAAATTGATAAAGTGGATGTCTCAAACTACAAGCAAATCTTTGAGAGCACTGACTTAAACATGAAGGATGAATCTCAAAAGATTATCATTGAAGGTGTAACATCTGGCTCTGTGAAATCAAATACAAACCTGTTTGAGTCTACTCCACTTTATGCCATGCAAGATAGCTCCGGCCACTTCCACGAGGTGCGAACAGTGCAGCGGGAAGAGATAGTAAAAGGAGACGTAACAACCTGGAAGTGGATGTTTGAAACAAGACCGATTGACCAGTTTGATGAAAGCATGAATAAATACCAGATAATTAAAGGTATTTCCAAGCAAGAAATAGAATCGGGTGATGTGAAAACTGCCAAGTGGTTGTTTGAAACGCAGCCACTTGATTCTATGAAGTACTTCAGCAATATTGAAGATGAAGAAACTGTGGAGAAAAGCACAAACCATGACATCATGAAGGGCGACGTGAAAACCTGTAAGTGGCTATTTGAGACAAAACCAATGGACATTCTGTATGAAAGAGTTGAGTTAAAAGGTGACAGTGAATCCGAAGAAATACGCAGGGGAGATGTCAAAACCTGCACGTGGCTCTTTGAAACACAAGCACTTGATACTATTCATGATGAGACGGAGACAGTTCTGAAAACGTGCACAGTAAATCAAGAGGACATTAGAGGTAAGGATGTAAGAACGGCCTGTTTTCTATTTGAGACAGAAAAACTGGAGAGCCTCACAGGGGAGGAGAGAGGAGCTTATAAGCGTGTCACACACATAGACATTGCATCTGGAGATGTGTCAAGGATGAAGTATGTTTTCGAAAACCAAACATCTGATATCATGACCTCCACATCTGAAGAAGTGATGCAAAATCTCAAGAAAGTTCAGACAGAGGATATACAAAAAGGAAATGTGGGTACATGCAAATGGCTCTTTGAAAACCAATCAATTGATACAATACACGATAGCCAAGAGGAATCTATGTGCAGCCGCACAGTAATGGATGTTCAAGGAGGAGATGTAGATAAAGGTCGTTTCATTTTTGAGACCTGTTCATTGGATAAAATCCATGACGTCTCCACAGAGACAGACACTGAGCTGATGAAAATACAAAAAATTGTTTGCGATAAAGGTGAGAAGGGAGATGTAAAAAATTACACCATGATGTTTGAAACACAGCCCCTTTATGCTATTCAAGACAAAGAGGGTCATTACCATGAGGTTACCACTGTCACAAGTGAGGAGGTAACACGAGGAGATGTGGTGGGAACCCGATGGTTGTTTGAAACCAAGCCTCTTGATGCTATCAAGGACACCGATGAGGTTTACATAATTAAATCTGTCACACAACAGGATGTGCAAAAAGGAGATGTCACCTCTGCAAAATGGAAATTTGAGACACAACCGCTTGACAGGATTTCTGAAGAAACAAAGGCTTTAGTAAAAACTGTTGAAGAAATTCAAGGAGGAAATGTACAGATGAATAAGCATCGTTTTGAGTCTGATGCCTCATCATTGGAATCGGTAAGAACAGTCAATGTAAGTGAAATACAAAAAGGGGACGTCAGGACAGCGAAGTGGAGATTTGAAACCGAGTCCATTGATAAAATAAGGAGCATGAGCTCTGAAAATCTGATTGAAACTGTGCGAAAGGAGGACGTCGTAAAGGGAGATGTGAAACATTCAGTCTGGCTCTTTGAGAAAAATCCTCTCGACCACATTAAAGAGGCAGATGAAGATGAGGAAACAACCATCACCCAAGAGGAGATTCCCAAAGCTGATGTAAAGACAACAACATGGCTCTTTGAAACGACACCGTTTGATGATTTTAATGAGACAAAAATGGAGAAGACTGAAATCTTGGGCAAGAGTGTCAAGGGAACACTTGAGGAGCTTTATTGTCAGAAAATGGTGAAGTCAAAGGGAATACTCATTGAATCTGATGAAATTGGTGATGTTCGGATGGCAAAATACCAGTTAATGAATAAGCAGGCTCCGGAGATTCAACGAGAAGAAGTCATCAGGGGAGATCTGCAGACTATTATGATGAACCTATTGAACAGACAAGAAAAAAATGAGCAGCAGATCGTCATAGATTCAGCAGAGAAAGGTAATATTAGCTCCACGGTGCAGCAGCTATTTTACCAGGAGAAAGACAGCAGTGTTGAAAGGGAAGAAATATTACGAGGGGATATACGGGAAGCCATAAACAACCTTTTCAACAGGGATGGGTCAGCAAAACATGGAATACTTATCCAGGAGGATGAAAAAGGAGACGTACAGATGACAATATATTCCCTACTTAATAAACATGAGAACGTTAATGTTGAAAAACAAGACATTGTAAGAGGAGATATAAAGACCGCTCTTCAAAAACTGTCTAGTCTAGACAAGACGGACCAAGCGGTGAGGATAAAGGTCGATGATACTGAAAAAGGAAATGTCAATTTTTACTCTACATGCATTGAATCTGGCGCACTGGACTATCTCAAACAGCTGCATTTAGAGCCCGATGAAACTTTAACGGATGTAGCAGAAAAAGAGAAGATTGTCGGAGGCGACATCAAGGGCACAAAACTTAGCCTCTGTCGTAATCAAATGCAAATAGAGCGCACGGTAGAGGATGTGATACCCGGTGATGTTCATAACACAGTCAAAGTCTTCATGACGGAACCAACTGTCTCTTTAGAGAAACTCCAAAGGGAGGAGATAATCAAGGGTGATTTAAAAGCTGCTTTAAATTCATTGTCTGAATCAGCCAATCAGACTGTGGTTGTGGAGAAAGAGGAGGTGGTGAAGGGCAACATCCCAAAAGCTCTGCGGTGTCTTGAGAAGGCTCAGAAGCGCTACAAAGAGGTGGAGAAGCCAGATATCATACCAGGAAATATTAAGGGGGCTCTGAGGTCACTTGAAAAACCAGCAACAACCAAAGTTAAAGTTGATGTTGAGGATTTAGTGGCTGGAGATGTGAAGGCAACACTAAAATCTCTGGAGCTGGCAAAGCGGGCAGTGAAGGAAGTAGAAAAGGAAGAAATTGTTAGGGGGGATATTCACATGGCGCTTCAAAACCTGCAAGATGCCTCCAGTGAAAGGAGAACGTGTCAGCAGGAAATAGATGTGCAGGGAGACGTCAGGGGAACAATTCAGCTCTTAATGGAATCTCCACCTTCACCGAGGATGCAAAGGAGCCCGAGCCTTGAGGAGGACGTACGAGGTGATGTCAAGATGTCAATTAGATCACTGTATGAGACACAGGAGCAAACCCAGCTGGAGAAAGAAGAAGTGATAAAGGGTGATGTTAAAGGTGCTATCAAATCACTGTTGGAGACAGCACAGCGTGAAACTCCCAAAGTCAGACTCGGTGCTTACAGAAGAGTTCGAGTCAAGCAGAGCCCTCCGGTTAAAAACCTGAATGCTGATACGCAGAGGAACATACAAAAGATAAAAACAGCTAATTTGGTAGAAACCTCAAGAGAAAATCAATCCTTTAATGAAACAAAAACTGCTGAAACTAAATCTTGTACCATAGCGCAGTCTTCTACCACTGTGGTGGAACATAAAACAATTACCCAAAAGCACGGCATCAAAACAGTGAAGACAGAGTTCCGTAATCTGAAGTCCAGCCCAAAAGGAATGAGAAAACTAGATAAAACCAAAGTGAAAACTGACGTATACGTCTTAAAACCACAAGCATCAGAGCCTGATTTGCCTCTGCCGCCTCCGCCTCCACCAGTGGCAGACACCGACCTGCTTCCTCCTCCTCCCACTCCTCCTCCTCCCTCTGTTGACTCTGACATTGATCACCTCCCTCCTCCTCCACCACCACTCACCAGTGAGCAGGACTCACTCCCACCTCCCCCATCTCAGCAGGAACTGGAGAGTCTGCCAGCACAGGCAATTCATCCTTCACCAGCAAAAGCGAAAAAGATGACAGTCAAAAAAGTCAAAGCTCCGGCTTTACACCCAGTCCCTAAGCTGGAGCCTAAAGTGGACATCAGTAAAACCCAAAAGGTGGAGGTAGCATCTGAGAAAGTGGTAAAAATGAGCCAAAACCAATTCAAAACTACAACATCCCACACATCAAAAACCGTTTCATGTGAAATTCCTCCACCTCCTGAGTCACCACGACCATTAAAGAAAGTTTGCATCTCTCCTGTGAAATTCACCCCACCACCCTCTCCTCCCCCTTTCATGAGGGGTAAAATGAGTAAATTTAACACTCCTCTAATAAAAGCAGAAGAAAAGTATCGGAAGCTGAAAGAGGAAAACACCCCCCCATCCACTCCAACTCCCACTTTCATACATGACTCAGTGACCGCGGCTCTTGAAATGCTTTCCACTGAGCAGTCAAATAACACAAACACATCCGAAATCACAAAGCAAGAAGCTAAAAAAACTGACAATGAGACTTCTGAGGGTTTCTCCATTCAGAAGATGTCATCTGTCTCAGCTGTTACACAACAGATGCATACAACAATACAGAAAACTGTTTCCTCCAAACAGTCAGGTACATCTGTCATAACTGATAAAGTCCACACAACAAACACTGGTGTCGCAAAGGGAGAAAACACAGCTTCAGAGAGAAAGAAAGACTCTAAAAATCAGAAAACAAGGGGCTCCAACAATGCTGAAGACAAACGGGAAGGTGGACTGTCTGCCAAAGTAATAAAATCAGAAATTTCTGTCACTACTGAGAAGAATGTCAAATCAGATGACAAGAAGAGTACAGACACGGCATCCAAATTAACCCTTTGCAACCAGTCCTCCAAAATAGAAAATGTCGCTCCAGATAAAAATGTAAAGGAGTCTAAATCACCACAGCGTGAGAACAAAAAGAAAAATGATCATTCTCCCACCAAGAGCCGAGTTTCTGATCAGTCAGTGCAAATGACAGCTGTCAGCTCAAATGGCCAAACGAGCAAACTCAATCAAAAGGTGAAAAAGAGCAACAAGCAAGAAAAACAAGTAGAGACTAAAGTGTTCAGTGAGAGTGAGAAGCAGAGAATTTCACAAGACATTAAGGTGGAAACTACTGCAGTGAAAGTCATCAGTCAATCTGAAGACGTAATGACAGAGATAAAACAGGGTGTTAAGAATGTTACTGCCTCTCCTACCACTGCCTCAGTTACTGCGATCATGACTGAGAGCCAACTAGAAACTACCACTCCCACAAAGAAGAAAAAGAAGTCGAAAAAGTCTAAAGGGAGTTCACAGCCAGGTCAAAGTAAGGATATTTCCACAGAATCAAACATAGAGGCGACAGAAACAACAACGGTAACGTCTGAAAAATCCTATCAAACTCAGAATGTGATTGCAGTTGCCCAATTTCACAAAAGTATAAAAGAAGAGCAAATTCAAGTCATTAAAGAAGTATTGGCCACAGAGAGCAAAGGCAATCAGAATTCCCAGCAACAAAAAGCTTTTCAGAAGCATGAGACGGCATCTGAGAAGAAGAAAGGAGTGACAGTAATTCAGCAACGCAAAGAGGAACCACCACAAGAAAGTAGTGCTGTCCCAATTACAGTGGCAGGCGAGTCAGAACAAAACAAGATGGTCAAGTCAGCAACAGGAAGAACAAAGGAATCTCAGAGGCGAGAAACCCAAGTTTTAATCTCTCACATTGCAGAGATTGAAGGGGTGTCAGAAGAAAATGAATCTAAATCTTTAAAGACTCTGTTTGGTACAGCTCCCAACTGGCTCATGAGTCCAGAGAGAAAATGTGAACTGGGATCTGTGGTGGAAAGCGATGCACGTAATAATCAGGGAATTCTCTCACATGTAAAGAAACCAGCAGAGGCTAAACTCATGCATCTAAATGATAACGAGACAGTGGAAAAGCATGAGTGTGAGTCTGTTTCTGAGGGCATTTCTGGTGGGGCAACACCAAAAATATTCAAGTTCAGTATTGGGTCGGCCAAAACTGAGAACCAATTCAACAGAATTACTCAAGAATGTAGAAAGGAAGAAGTCAGTCAGGGCAAGTCTGTTGACCTTCGGGCTCCCTCACCCCTACTTAGGATGCGTTCTCCCTCGCCAACTTTCATTACGATCGAATCCACACGAAGAACGGACTCGCCCCAGCGGGTAACGCCATCACCTACACTGCTGCACAGGCCACCCACACCTCCAACTCCACCGCCGCGCAGGTGTGACACGCCGACATCACGCATCACTAGGATCACACCTTCCCCAACTTTTGACAAAGCAGAAAATTTGGCTCGACTCAAAGACACGACAGCTAAGCTCTCACGTGGAGTCACCCCTCCACCTGTTCTGTCTCCACAACAGATCTCAGAGAAGAAATCAGAGATTGTGGAATCACCTGCATCATTCCATCGGCAAATCAAAATCGAGTCCCAAGTTGTGGAGACTTCAGTGATGTCACTTGCAACTGAAAAGCCCAAACAGAGTTTATCTGAGGAGGCTGGCCAAGCACATGTAGAAGAGCACGCTAACATTTTAGATGGTTCAAGTGCAAATAAAATACCAAATAAATCTGAGACCCTCACATCTTTGTGTCAAAATGTCCCAGAAGTTATCGAAGATATTTCAGATCTATCATCTGCGTCTGTCAAAGAAAAGAGGGCGTTTTTTGAAGAGGCTCAAAAGGCTGAAATTAATAAGTCTTACGTGAGGAAAGAGCCCATTGCTATCCCCGAACGCCTGGGCCCAGACATGGAGGAGAGAGTCAAAGAAAACGACAAAAAGGAAATGGTTGAGTTTCCCAAAGCGGACTTGTTTAACCTTGTAAACAAATTTGAATCACCAGAAGAAAACATTTATATGAGAAAAGAGGTTTTCCAACAGACAGAACAACTTCGCAGTGACACTGAGAGCACCGATTGTGACAAAGAGAGAGCAGACATCCTGGAACAGCAAATCCCGAGTTTTGACATCCAGGCCTTAAAAAATGTTTTTGACCTGAGTGAGCTCATAAGTTCCTCATTCAGAGAAGAGAAGAAAGATCAGGAGGAGCCTGAGTCAAGCCTCAGTGAAACAACAGTAGACACTTCAAAGCAGGAAAGGCCCCAAGAGACGAAGCGAGGTTCACAGCAGAGCAGCCCCCTCCCTCTACTGAAAAATGAAGTAGAAGCTGTGCCAGCAGAACCATCCGCCCTCTCTGAAGCCAAATCAGTCACAGAACATTTCTCAAATGTTGACGAATTTGGTACCAAGGTCACTGGAACAAGGACAGCTGTCACAGAGCACTCTGAGAGTGTATCAACCCAGCGGGCTCCTTTCTCCTACGCTGATGCGGTGAAACGAAAAGCTGCAGCTGTGCGGCGAACAGAAACATATGATGAAGATGCCACAGAGAAGCTGCTGAGGAATTTCCACAAGACGTGGACAGAGAGTGAGACGGTTTTCAAAAGTCTCGGCTTCACTGTTTCTGAGGAGACGACGTCACAAGTCGTATCACATCAGACGAAGACTGTCACGTCTGGTAAAAACTGAACCGCATGCAACAACAGAGCCAAATGGAATGGTGTGAAGTTTGGATGGGTTTGTTTATGGTGTGTTAAAGCACCATTGAAGCTTCTTTAGGGCTAGCACAAACTAGCATGTTAAATGGGAAAATTAACATGTTCACAATGACAATGCTAACCTGCTGACCGTTTACTTTAAGTCGGATCTGATCTCCAGATATTTCAATTTTTTTCTGAAGCTTTCTATTAAATCTCATGGTCTTCATCACGCGCTGCTGAATACACATGGAACCTGATGCATCTGTCATTAACAAACTAACTAGAACAGAAACAGTGTTATCCATGAATGACCAACTATCCATTTACTAACACACAACAGGCGATTCACTGGAAAGCTTTTCAAAACCTATATTTTACTGTAATCCTATTTCTACGTTGTGAAAGGGATGATGCAATACTCAGCATAGCTCTAACTCATCTAACTGATGATGATAAACGCTACAACTGTACTATAATTTCAAGAAGCTGTCCATTAGCTGACCAGAGGGAGGCCAGCATGTAGTGTACCTCTCCAGCTGGGACATTACAGTATGATTACACAGCATATTGATTGCTACAAAATTGAATTGGAGAGATGCATGTATACAAATATTTGTACATAAATTAGTACGCAAGCCAAAATGATATATTTCATTCCCTTTGATGACAGTTGTCAGTGTTTAAACAAATGAGTGAGCATGTTACGTAACCTTCGCACTGGCAAACGTAATCTATCGTACTGCGTTGTATTTGTAAGATTAAACAATAAAAAACAGAGCCAAAGCTGTAGTTCACTGTTGCAATGCGGGGCAGCCCAAAGAAAATGCTTTTTGCTTAGGATCAATGGGAAAAGAAAAACTGTTTGCATTTTATCTCTTTCAAACAGGCTCGAGTTCCGAAGTCCGAGCTGTGCACAGTGTGTCGGAGGAGGGCATATCCAATGGATGCTCTGATAGTGGACAAAAAAAAATACCATAAATCCTGCTTCTGCTGTGAGCACTGCAAAAATAAATTAAGGTAACTATGGCACCCATTCAAATGAATGCTCAACGTGGACTGTTTGAATACTGCACATTTATTTCTTGGAGTTTTATAACCAGCATGGCTGTTCTTTTTTCTTTTTTTTATTTAGTGGAGCTCCCAACATATTATTCTTTTCTCTTACAGTCTAGGAAATTATGTCTCTCTCCATGGACACTTCTATTGTCTACATCATTACAAACAACTTCTCAAGTCCAAAGGGAACTATGATAATGGACTTGGGCAGAAACCTCATGCAGGAAGTGGTGGACTTAACCCGTCGGACGAGAAACTTGAATGGCGATATTCCATGAGCAGCATTAGTTCAGCAGAGAGAACACACAGCGGTGAAAATGAAATGACAAAAGCATCTGATGAAAGCAAATTACACTGTAACAAAATATCTGTAGTTTGGCCCCCACAGGCCGACTCACCTAAGAAAGCCTTTAAAATAGAAGAAGACATTCAGCTAACTAAACCACAGTGGCCCCCTCCAGACAACTCCCCCGAGTCACCCAAACACCAACACAGAAAGGCTATTCCCAGAAGTGTCCTCTGAAATAAAGCCACACATTTTAGTCAAATTAATGCAATAAGAAGCACATAACAATGAATGGAAATTTAAAATAGCGTCCCACAGGTATGTTTGAAGAAGTGTTGGTTTGAAGGCTGTGCTGTTAAGTGATTCAAAAGGGAACATGACATGTGAGGAAATGACAGGAAACTATAATGTACATGGTGTAAAAAGCAGGTTGTAGTAGTAAGTATAAGAGAGACGGTTAGATGTGGACAATGAGTGGAAAGTAGACACAGAGATAAAGTGGTGTGCTTTGAACTGACGGGGTTATCCCATGTGTAATTTTCATTCTCTGTATTTTATATTTGTAATATCATTTTGTATTTGATACAAATAATTAGATCAAACTCAACATAAATTCTAACCGATATAACAGTTGTCATTTGCCTTGTATAACTGCATTTTATGAGTTGCAGGAACATGGCTTTACATATTGATGAAAAGCCAAATTTTATTTAAAGAATCTGGCGTAAAATGAAAAATTGATGTTTAAAGTGTTTAAAGATTTTTAAAAATCCAATGCTCTTCAAGCATTGTGGTATATTGTGGTTTCAAAAAAAATTCTCAAATGTACTTTAGTCATTTCTTTTTCACCCCTTTGTTTTATTCTAACAATGATTGGTTGATTGTTCAATTCAGTCTTTTTCTTTTGCTACTGCATGGTGGTGCTGTTCTGCTGTTGTATTATTTCATTGGGGATTTTATGTTTCAACATATCAACATTGTTGCCTTTTTAGCACCTGGTGTGCACACTACTAAAAGCACATTGGAATTATTTTATTAATGAAAGTATATAATATAAACAAGTGAATTGATTGGTGATAATCATGTTTGTTTTGGACATTTGTATCCTATTTTGAACCACAAATATTTTGCAATGGAGAATTTTATTTTTTAGATTAGATGGTCACACCTTGCTTTGTGCAAGAAAATTCCTGATTTTGTCATCCTGTCAGGCTGGATCACTTTCTTTATTGCTGAACCACAAGCAATAAAATGTTGAATTTCATTGTTTCACCTCTCTCATTGAAAGTCTGTGTCCAACCTGGAGCATCTGCATCTGGTCATCGATATCAAGCACAGGAGGGGGAGGGCAGTCACAGAGTTTATCAGGTGTGTCTCAGATAGAAGCAGACAGGGTCAGGTCAGCAGATCCCTTTCACGTCAGGATAATCTCATTTAGAAGCTGGCCCACTCCTGAGGGGGATTGTGCAGCTCAGACTGGAGGTGTGCCATCAGCAGGTGAACAAATGCAAGTGCAGAAAACTCAAACACCAGATGAGGAACATCCTAAGCACACGGTGCATGTACAATGCCATTTACAGTAGTGTCTGTTGCATGTTTACCCTCTATGTTTTTAAACAATCAGAAAATTTGATATTCCCATGATATCACACAAATACTCCTATTCTATTTTTTTTTTTTTACTGTACATATTACTCTTTGTGTCACTTGAGTTCTTCATCAGAGTCTCAAACCTTTTTACAAATGCTATTGTTTTGGTTTCATATACATTAAATACATAAACAAACAGTGGCGTGAAAACATTTGGCGTCAGTTGACTGGAAACCCTCTCACAGGGACAATCAACCTTGCTACTTATATCCATATGCGGTCCGCACTTTCTCTCTTTAAGCGGATTGGTGAGGAATCTATCGGATTACGCTCTGATTGGCCAGCTCCGGGCCGTCACGAGAACGTCAGCTCAGTTCCACTACCATCCTGTTTCCTCCCCCCCGGTCGAATAACAGTGCTGTAGGATTGCTGGAGCAGAGCAGCGGCGTATCATCAGGACCATAAGTCTGAGTGGGATGGAGTCACAGAGTGAGGTAGGCATAACAACGATGCCCTTTCTCTTTTCAGTCCACCATAGCGCGCGCATCAGAGGCTGAGCCACACTTGTATTGATGGTTGTACATCATTGTGTTGGTTTCTGCGATGTAAGAAGCTTCGCCAATATCAGATAATAATCTTGCAAATGTCCATACGTTCCTCCGGAGCCGTCCGGCTGTAACTGCTGCTGCGGGCTCTGATCCCGCCTTAGTCGCATCCCGTAACAGTCTACCTGTCTGGCTCTTCGGTGATGCAGCTACTTCGGCTCGCTGATCTCCGTCCTGTTTGGCAGGGGCTGTCACCTCTGCTCCCACCACGCTCAGAAATGCGTGTGTTTTCCAGGATGGGTGGCGCAAATGGCCAAGTTACACTGTAGCCTATCAAACTTTAAACAGATGTGTGTGTTCGTGTTGATGTGACTTTTTCATTCTATGGAATACAGTGAGTCTCTCGCAGAAAGTGTTTGAATTGAAAAGGAAACTTGGTATTCGACCGCTAAGCATTGATAAAATGAAGCTGATTGAATCAAACAGATTGAAATAACTGAGATTTTTCTGTTGCTCTGAAATGAATTTTATTAATAAAAAGTGATGTCTATTCTAGGCCAGACATGAATGATGCGCAATAAATCAGACTTATTGCATGAATAAAAATCATACTATATATCATACATAATACACTATGACATTTTTGCGTAGTTGTTGACAGTATAATATATCAAGACGTTTTTTCAGTGTTTTGGATGACATGCTATACTGTGATGTCTTTTGGTCATTTATGACGATATATATAGTACAATATACGACACTGCAACATTTGTCATAATTTTTAGATAGATATCCTTATTTAACCAGGTAAAAAACTAACTGACATTTAAAACCTCTTTTTCAAGAGTGACCTGGCCAAGATAGCAGCATAAACAGAACAGTTAAAGCAAAACACACAAGACACAGATAAAAGACGGTCATACACTACAGAAGACACACAATACAATAATTTTTTTGTAATTGTTGATGACATACGTTAAAATATGAAATTTTTTAACATTTTTGACAACACATTATACTTTGACATGTTTGTGACGTACCAGTATGACATGTCTGCGTCATTTTTGCTGAAATGTTATAGTATGACATTTTTAGCAGTCCTGTCGACACACAGAAACTTACTGTGATTCTTTGAGTTACATTTTTATACATTTTTTGACCAATGAGAAAATGAGGTTTTCTGGCGTCTAATCCACAAAATATCTTTCTGGGGGTTTATTGCAGTCTATTTTCTACCAATTGGGCGCGTTATTTCCCTTTTTTGGGTTTGGCCATTTTTTGGAATTTTCGACTAACTACCCCCCCTTACGTGTTTCCGCGATTTTTGACCGATGAGAAAATGAGGTTTTCTGGCGTCTTATCCACAAAATATCATTCTGGGGGATGATTTCAGGCTATTTTCTACCAATTAGGTGCGTTATTTCCCTTTTTCGGGTTTGGCCATTTTTTGGAGTTTTTCAACATACTAACCCCTCACGTGTTTCCGCGATTCTTGACCGATGAGAAAATGAGGTTTTCTGGTGAG
>JAFBJQ010004039.1:55513-78539 GCA_016785345.1 Trinectes maculatus | reverse complement strand
GCTTTTCAGTTCAACTCTTATTTATGGTGCAGTGAAGATGATATTGAAACGTCTGTACCAAAAAGATCATCGTGCATTTTGGCAATTTTGACATGCGACAAAATAGCCTCATACTTATACACACTCCCAGACCTTGCAGGATTACTGGGATTAGTAGTTAAACTGTTTCCCAATCAGTTAATTATCACTAACAAACTGAAATAAACAGTCTGTTAAGCCTGCCACATGACAAGATGATTAAAGTATGACATTGTGAGGTGTCCAGCATGCGAAAGCCACTTACATCAATCATTGGTACTATGTAGCGCCAGCCTTTGTTCAGTGCTGTAGTGCTTTTCATTTCCTCTGCCTCAAGGGTAAAGTCAAACACCTGACGACAGAAAATTATCTTAAGATAATCGTCATGGTGTGGGAATGAATCTGCTGTGATTCAAGGTTTTTTTCTTCTTACTACACCTGAATGTTTTCTCTGATGCGTGACTCTGTCACACTCTTGGGGATCGTCACCACTCCTCGCTGGGTCTGCCACCTGCAAATTTAACAGAGTTGTCTTTAAAATGCACAATCACTGCAGAGTTCTGCATTCTTTAACTCTGTGACTGTCATTCATCTACACCTGACAACACTTTAAACTCTGTGTCAGGCTGTTTTTAATAGAGCCTGAATGAATTGTGTGTTGTTGTTTTTTTTTGAGGACTGACACTGGCACAGAATAAAACAAATAATTCAACATAACTGAGTTTTACACCTTTGTCGCTTATAATTAACTGCACAGTGAAATCACCTCAGAATAATTTGAGCTGGGGTCTTTTTATATTTCTCAGCGAGGGAGCCGATCACAGGCTCCTCAAGCAGTACAGGTTCATCTGGATGTTTCCAGGCCCGGTCAGGGGAGCCCAGAGGGCTGTAGGCTGTCATCACCAGGCCCCGGTCACGACAGTGGGCCTGTAGCTCTACCTGGGCCAGGTAAGGATGGCTCTCTACCTGTCCAACCAACACGCAGAATCACCATATGACTCAGGACATTTTAAAGCTGTTTTCCCACCTGGTTGATGCAGTTAAAATCAACTTTCTGTACCTGGAGGACAGTCGGTTTGATGCTGGCGACAGACAGGATGTCATCTATCTGCCGACTGTTGAAGTTGGATAGCCCGATGGATCGGACGAGACCTTTCCCCACCAGCTTCTCCATGGCAGCCCAGGTCAGCTTGTAGTCTATGTCATCATACAGCATGGTGCCGTCCTCCTTTCTGGGGAAAGTCACATCTCCACGTCTCGTGGACACAAAGAGGAGGCACATTTACAGCAACCGAGGACACGGTAAAGCTTTAGTTAGTTAAACATTAACTGTCTCCTTATCTTGAAATAATAACTTATTGATTATTTCTGCACAACAAAGCTATTTTGCTATTCCTGACAGCGTTATGTTAATTAACTTGTTACCTTGAGCAATCAAAAAGGTAGCTTTCTCAGGATAACAAGTTAATTTATTTCCTGATTGGACCTTGCAGCGGGTTGAGCTCACTGGAAGGCGTAGGGCCAGTGGATGAGGTAGAGGTCCAGGTACTCCAGCTTCAGGTCCTTCAGAGTCGTCAGCAGGGCTGGCTCCACGTCCTCTGGGTGATGTCGCGTGTTCCACAGCTTGGATGTAACGAATACGTCTTCTCGCCGCAGAGCCTGATGCACAAACAACATGTCGGTTGTAGAAGTGAGTGGAAATATCAGGACAATCGCAATTACAGCGTGTAACATGTTAGTGTCCCTAAAGTGAGGCCAAACCTCTGGTGACGGGCTGCCGAATTGGTTGTAGACCTCAACCCCTCTATGTTTGTGAATAGATCATGGACTGAGCTCAGAAATCCAAGTACACGTTTCAAAAGTAGCTTACTGTCAAACAGTCAAAGCTGTTCACCTTGCCAGATCCGAGTGTCTCCTGTAGGGCTTCTCCAATCTCAACCTCGTTGCCATAAATGGCAGCACAGTCAATGTGTCGATAACCAGCCTCCAAGGCCCAAATAACTGCTTGTTTCACCTGTGATGGTGGTAAAATGGAATCAATGTTACAGACTTGAAAGTAGAGGTTGTTCCAATGCTATGTTTTATTTTACATCATTTTCCTGGCTGATGATGATGAAGGCTTTCAGGCTCAACAAAAACAGTAACGTTGTGGGTCATAAAACACGACGAGATAACGGTGCTAAAATGCACTGTTAAAGATACAGTGCATTTCTACATTCAGAGGAAGTAAGCAGGGGGAACTAATAGAGAGAGATGTTGTCTGAAATGATAGATGCAAAGACCATTAATGAAGCACATTAAAAACAGTGTGATACAAGTGCAGCATCTACCTTTCCCGGCTCACTCTTCCATGTTCCCAGCCCGAGCAGGGGCATCTTCCGCCCCGTGTTGAGAACTGCAAAGTCATTCATACCTTTCAGAATTACCTGAAAAAAGGGCAAGCACGATTTAGTCAACATGAGGGGCTACGTGGCTCGGATATCAAAATCTGGTGTAGCAGGGATTTTATACATAGAGACACAATGCAGGACAGTTCCCTGCAAGTTGATTCTTTTAGTGATTCATGTTAACACCATGAATCAGTGATGGAAATATAAGTGGAGGAAAATGTCAGGAAAGGTTCAGTGGAAGCAGCACTCTGGAGAAGTATTCTGCTGCTTTTCATGTTGCTGTATTACAAACTGTGACAATTTGAGAACAGAAAACAGTGTACTGTAAAAATATGTGTGGTTGGGGTTTTGTATGTAGTCTGACTTGTACTCTCTCTGAACATGTACAAAAGTTGTGGCAATACATACATCATGCATCCATGTTGCTGTGATGTGTAGTATGAGGTCGTCACGACCCCAAAGAAAAGTGTCACACATTATTAACACATTATCTTCAAAGGAAACCTATCAACTTGGCCAATATGGCTCCTACAAATATTTTTCAAATACATCTAATGTTTTTACTATCATGTGCAATATTACTGATTACTGCTATGTCATTTTTTACACTGATGTTATGCACTATTTTTCATAGCAGATAACTTAATTCATTCATTTACTGTTAAACCTTTTTTTTTTTTTACTGTTTTATGGTTAAAAACTCAAACTATCAGTCCGACACAAAAAGACGGAAAAGCTGAAAATATCCTGAAGTTATTCAACTATCAAGATACATTTTTTTGATATTATCCCAATATCCTGGTCTGTCAGCTGAGTTCCTGAAAAAAAGTCACGCGCTTCAACTGCACACCAGAGGCAGTGACTCGCGCTCTCAGGAAGTGGAGACCTATTGAATGAAGGTTACACTGTCATACAGCTTCAGCAAACGGACAGATGAAACCATGTGCTGTTCATTATATCATTGTCTGTATGTGTATACTAATATTCTATACTAATTAAATTGCAGAATAAATACATATTTATATGTTTACAGATACACAACGACACCGTGATTATTTTGTATTTTAATGAGTATTCGAATTTAATACTCAATGCTTAAATATTTATATGTCGTTTATCGCATAACAGTAGTTTAAGTTGGCATATAAGAATTCGCTAATTAGAAAAATTGTCAGAGATTTGTGGCGCATCCATTAATAGCTAACATCAGCGAGCTCTGTGGCGATGTAACAAGAAGTTTGACCTATTTATTATTAACAAACAACGTTAAATACTGTGACGTTACTCAGGGGTCAGTTTAACGCCTATTCTTCTGTATGAAACACAATAAACAGTCAGGTAAATATACGGGACTCTGCTAACGCTCCGGTTGAAATGACAACTAGCTTTAGCATCTTCTCCTCAAACATACTCGCTCTTCACTAAACCTTCCTCCTCTTCTGACATCTACGACGACGAAGCTGTGTTAAAATGACGGACTCACCCAGCGGTCAGTGTGTGAAGAGAAGCGCCGGACCGCCTGCCTCAGGAGCGGACATATGAATGACTGCATGGCCGCTACCCATTACATAACATCGGCCCTCTCAGCCACACACTTACCGTCACAACACCGCTACTCTTCCTGTTGTCCTCTTCCTGTTGTCCTCTTCCTGTTGTCCCCCACAGCTGGACGAGTCTGGATCAGTCACCACGGATTGCTTATGTATAATGTTCAAAAACACCACCTCATGTTTCTTTTTTATTATTTATTTATTTATTTATTTATTGGCATTTCCCTTTCCGGGAGGATGACTTCTCTGTTTCCGGTGGAAATGCTGGACATCAGCTTCAGCTTTACTTTTAACATGTTAGAATAAAAAAAGAAGATAATTCTGTCAAATTCTATAAATTTCAAAGCAAGTTTGGAAGCCAGATTTTAAATTGATGTGTTTTTATGTGAGGAATTAAAAAAGCCTATATTTTATGTATAGCTGCATATTTGTCAAATGTGTGTACATGTACTGATTTACTGTCTTTTCTCATTAGTACAGAATATTTTCTAAATTTGATCTAAATCCAAGTACATAGACATACTTTGGTAATGTTGCATATCTATAATCATGTAAGTCAAAATAATGTTAGTGTACGTGTTTGTGACTTTGTTTTTCCTAGTTTGTTTTTGTAACATGGAATCATTTCTATTTAAACTGTGGTAATCCAGTATTCGAGACTTTTGGACTGGATTCAATGGATGAATTACTCCTGGTATTTTGACAATGATTCTTTGCTTATTTGAACGTTCTCTTTTATAGTTCTGTCTCATTTTGTGCTGTTAAGTTCCTTTTGATTGATTCATATTCTGTTCTATTCTCCTGCTGTAAGTACACTCCTGGCCGGCAGGGGGAAGACCGCAGGATTATGGACCGCAGATATTCAGAGAGGCGAGGAACGGGCGGAAGTGAGATTAAAATCAACAACCTGAGTTTACAACTCAGGTAAAAACTTTTCAACGTTTGATCCCGTTAAAGTCTGCCGCTGTTCTGTGTTGACTTGTAATGTCGCAGTAATATCCCGCACATAATGTGGGAAGTGTGTCTTTGCGCTTCGTGGAAGTGGTTTGTTTTTGAGCTCAAACTCGGTGGCTAGATTAGCCATTTGAAGAAGCTAAAGTTAGCTAACTTTTTGCCAGTTGAGCGGTGTGAACTTGTTTTACAGTGTCTGTGGGAAAGCGGTGGCTTAATATGCTCGAATATCATCGATCTCTTCAGTGGAACACGGTTGTCGGTGGAGTTGGTTTGTCTTATAGCTGCTGTTGACTCATCCTGGTAGTTTTATGCGGCGCTGATAGAGCTCGGTCCGCAATGCCCCTGCAGCTGCTTCCACCTGTCAACTAGCTGGCTCCTCTCCCCCTCTGCCGTCACCCAATGGCTCACTGCGGCTCCTCCGAGCCGAGCGCAAAGGCACAGGCACCGCGCCCGGACGGCATCATGCCATCGCAGGGTAGCGTCGACCAGAGCATGAAGCCGGTGCTGTTCGAGATCTTCGGCGAGATATGGACCGTCCAGTCGCGTCTCGGCCAGGGAGTCTCGGCCTCGGTGTACCGGGTCAGCTCAGGCAGAGCCACCGCCGCCGCCGTCAAGGAGTTTCAGGCCGACAGTCAGGGCGGAGATTACGGGTATCACAAGGAGAGGTCGGTCCTTGAGGACATCCAGGGACACAAAAACATCGGTAACAACATTACCGCAATCTGTGAAAGCATGCTAACCTGTAGGTATGTGACAGACAGAGAATGTGTACAGACTGCATTCTGAAGATGGATCACATAACTAACGGTTAGCTTTGCTATTATGGACAAAATCCAAATATGAAGTGGAGCAAATGTCAAAATCTGTTAGGATCATTCATCTATTCAAATTAAATATTGTTTGTCATCAATGCTATATACTGAAGATTATGTTGTTGTTGTTGTAGGGTCTATTTTTACATCTGCATATGCTGATCAATGTGGCAAGATCTAACATCACTCTCGAGTTGTTTAATAAAACTAATTGAATGCATTTAACTCTATGTGGAATAGGTTGAACATGTCAAAAGTAGATCTTTCTAATATTTGGTATAGTGCCATTATTCTTGAATGAATGCTAGTAGTGAATGCATCAGCACAGGCTTTTCTGATTCTAATGATAGATCTACTCTCATGGCAGTGACACTGTATGGGGTGTTCACCAACCACAGCTGTATGGGTGTTTCTACCCGCTGCCTTCTGCTGGAGCTCCTGGATGTCAGTGTGTCTGAGCTGTTGGTGAGAGGCAGCAGTGGTACCCAGGGTGGTAGGTGAGTAATAGGGTTGTTTGTGATGTATGACTGTGAACGCTCCACCGTGTCCAGATTCCACAGATAGTATTGTGCACCAAATACAAATACTGAATGAGTTGCAACTCGACACATGTTTGTGCATTGTCTGCCTTTGTCTGTATTTAAAAACAAAAAGAGAAACCTGCTCTGCTGATATGACATGATAACATTGGCCTTTTTGTCATACAAAATTTGAGAGACAATATAAGGAATACTATTGGACCCAGCAACTGTAGAGACTTGTATTTATTTTTGGTAGACCCCAGCAGGGCCACTCCATGTGGCTCGTTCAGCACTGTGCCCGAGACATCTTGGAGGCTCTCGCCTTCCTTCACAAGGAAGGCTACGTCCATGCTGACCTCAAGCCACGCAACATCCTGTGGAGCGCTGATGACGAGTGCTTTAAGCTCATTGACTTTGGCCTTAGCTTTAAAGAGGGAAATCAGGTTGGTGTGCCTCAGTGTTTGAAGATCAGTGAAAGATGAGCTGGAATAACGGAGTTTTGATTGTCTGACTCTTCCTCACCACCTTCAGGATGTCAAGTACATCCAGACAGACGGGTATCGAGCTCCAGAGGCTGAGCTTCAGAACAGCCTTGCTCAGGCCGGGGTGGAGGGAGACTCGGGCTGCACGGCCGCTGTAGACCTGTGGAGCCTGGGCATCATCCTGTCCGAGATGTTCTCAGGAATCAAACTCAAAGACACTGTCCGCTCAGAAGAGTGGAAGGTAGGACGTAGCTCATCTTGTGGTAGATTAATGATGTTGCTCTCAGTGTGTGTGGGAGCTTTCAGGAGGAAGAGCTGCTTCTGTTAAAATTCAAATGAACTAAACAATCACAGAAAATGTGAGCCAATATTTGGTGAAAATAAAATATTGACATTCTCTGGAATTTGTTAACAGGCGAAAGTCCAATAACACAGTCACATTGTTACAATATTATAATGCTAGGTGTCCTGATACGTTTTATTTCCCAGACTGAGTACGAGCGCTTAGGTTTGAGTACTCGCCAATACAGAGACATACTGCATGAGAATACTGTTCAGGAACTCGTTTTCTCTCCTTAGGATAACAGTGCTGCCATTGTTGACCATATCTTTACCAGCGGCAGTCTGATGTGCCCTGCCATCCCTGTCTATCACCTCAGAGACCTTATCAAAAGGTAAACTTCATCTAGTGTAGATGGCCTGCAGTCTGGTCTGTAAAATGTCTCTTGATGTTGATTGGACACCGTGTTATTTTGTGACTGCAGCATGCTTCTCATTGACCCAAAGCAAAGATGCACAGCTGAAACGGCCCTTCTCAGCCCATTCTTCAGTATTCCCTTTGGTATGAGTCAATATTTGTGACCATCACTAAGAATAACATATGTCTCAGTGTGCCATATTTACTTACACGGACGCTCGTTTGTGTGTGTGTGTGTGTGTGCATACCAGCCCCTCACATCGAGGACATGGTTTTGCTGCCCTCTCCTGTTCTGCGTCTGCTCAACCTGATTGATGACAGTCACCTTCACAATGAAGAAGAGTATGAAGGTACGACGGTTATTTTTGCGGCTTTAAATGTGAATTCATTAGCAGACTTTGTTTTTATTAGACATCCAGTTCCCTACAAATTTGTTGAGGTCAAAGGAGTTAACACTTTTTCATTACTGTTCTCAGACATCTTGGAAGACATGAAAGAGGAGTGCCAGAAGTACGGCTCAGTGGTTTCTCTGCTCATCCCTAAGGAAAACCCAGGGAAAGGACAGGTCAGTCTGTAAATAATTTCACAAGAATTTCATCATGGAAAGCCTCCAGTTTGTATGTGCAATAAAATATGTTAACAATATGGTCTTAAATATGATTGAGAGGGAGCATTGCACTTCTGTTTCTTTGATGAAGCAGTTTTAAACAACATAAAGGAGATGTAATCATTATATTTTGTGCAGTTGTGTTTTACTTTCAGTCCACTGATGTCCTCTCCCTCCGAACTCAGTTATTAACAGTGTCCACTGGCTTTTTGCCAATTCTCTCTGTCGAAATGTCTGTCGTTTCCTTTTTTTATATTGACAGTTGATTTATATTATACACAGCAACGCAGCAAGTGACTTCTCTGCTGCAAGTATAATTAACAGAAGAAATACCGATTTAGGCAGTTTTTTAGAACAGTCACTCATGTCCATTGTGTGTCCACCAGGTGTTTGTCGAGTACGCCAACTCCAGTGACTCCAAAGAGGCTCAGAGGTTGCTGACAGGCCGCACATTCGATGGGAAATTTGTTGTGGCCACCTTCTACCCTCTCAGCGCTTACAAAAGAGGTTATTTGTATCAAACTGTGCAGTGAAGCTCAATATACACTTGCATAAAACAACACAACTTCACTGGGCACAACAAGGGAGAGACAAGTCATATTCTCCCTATAGGAATAATGTGATGGCTCTGAGTGGCCACATTGCAGTTAAAATAGTTATATTTCGGAGTGCAAGTTCTGCATGTTAGCCATGTGTTTGTCTTCACAGCGAATCTGCGTTTCATGCAAAGTGTAAGTTGAACTCAGCTGTGAGGAGCATACAGGGACTTTTTTTTCTTGCTGAATACAGCCTGTGCACTATTCTTACAAGTGCACGTCCATCCATGCAATCAATGTCTCGAGGCCACAGGTCTGGGGTTCTGGAAACAGCAGTTCCTGCTCTATCTTCCATTTTGCACTTGTTCACTTAGAGAAATGACCATTTGCTGAGACAGTGTGTAATTACGACAAGCTGTGTAAGGTTTGAGAATCTGCGCTTCTACAAGACATCTCTCTAGATAAAACACTTTTTTTACTACTTTCAGGGGAGTCAGTGATGGGATGAGACCCATGTAGCACGATAACACTGGTGCATAGCTCAAACTAGTCCTCTGTGCTGCTGTTTGTTTCTTTTGACTTTGACTCTCTAAGCCAGTATGTGAGCAAACCAAGCCTAAGCCTTATGCTCTGTAATATTTCGGTCATATGAGTCTCCATACTCACTTCACCTTCTTGTTGTAGAAACTCCATTGTTTTTGTGTTGCTCCACTGCGTCCTCTGTGATAACAGTGGATGTGTATTGCACATCAAGCTCATTATGTCCCACCGGGAAGCATCATATGATTTAAACACAAGTGCCCAATGATATTCACAAGCTCGCTAGCTAACTAACCAAAATGCTTCTGCAGACACAGGTTGTGCTACGCCCGTATGCGTCGGTCACTTAAGTAGCTGAAGCAGATGCCTTATAAAATAATTCCCTGCCAGCATGTGTGGTGCTGTTTAGAAAGAAAGCCAAATAGATATGGACAATAAGAATAATAATGGAGCAGAAGTCTAGTTTTTTTCCTTCATAACGCTGCTGTTCATTGCTAATTTTTCACTTTATTTTTTAAAATCCAGACTATGTAACTTCCACTGCTTTGCAGCCATGCTCAGAAATGCAAGTGAAAATAGCTGTCTGCACTAAATGGCAACTGCCATTAACTAATTGTACCACTGACAAAAATGAAAACAAGTCAAAAGTCTGAACCATCAGATACAAATGGGTTCATGCTCTTTGTGACAAGATTCCATTTGGACAGCGCCACCTTGTGTTTCAGACTGAGTTCACGTGTTGTGCTGACTTTACGTTGTTATTGTATGTTTGACGAGGTTATATAATATCAGTGGTGTTCTCACAAATTCGCTGCTCGAACGCTAAGCACATAGTGTACACACGTCTTGACCATTAACTTGTGAAATTCTATTTCACGGCAGCATTAGTAACCGGTGTTTATAGAGTGACATTTACCAAGTTACGTGGGCTAACGTTATCCAAGTAGCTTAAGCCACTGATCAAACAAGACCATTTGAGGCTGTAGCAGCAGAAATAGCAGCTGTAGCAGCTATAGCAGCGAAACGGAGGCGTATTGTGTTTTACTGCTTAGAAATTCAGTGTTTCATTTGTAACGGGAAGAATATATCTGAAAGTTACTTTGAAGTCAGTTGATTTAAGAAGTGTAAGTGGTTCAGTAAAGTTGTAGAGCACAAAAGCAGAGTTCTGATTCATCTAAATGTGTAATGCTAATTGATGTGTGAGAGGAAGCTATTCATGTAAAGTAAGACGTTGTTTAAAGCTAATGGGTCTAAATTCTGCAACCAGAGAAAAAGAACATCTTGTCGAGTCAGCGTTCAATTTGGGGATTTTGCCTTAACTGAATTCCTAAAGAATATTTTTCTACAAACTTTATTTGTATGTGCCTGAAATGTGCTGCTGGCCCGAAGGTCTTTGATTTTTTTTTTTTATCATTTTGCAACGTGTGCGCCGTAATCAGCATGGTCGGATGTTGTTGCTTTCTTGTAATTAGTGGCCTGCAAAAAATGTTACCAGACCAAAATCAATTAGCTTTTTTTTCATTTGTCCCACAGTTTGTAAAGAAATAGATACAGAAACGGAATTTTTAATAGTGTCATAATTATAGTTGTTTGAACGGTGTGGTGTGTCTTCTGTTGGTCCCTCAGTAGTTTCCTGTTGCTGTTCCGTCTGAACCACTGAATGAACCCACCGCAGATGCACTGCACCTGATTGAACAATGAGCATTGGCCTTAATTCTGTGGCGTATGAAGCACTAAAAGGAGAGTTTGTATGCGGTGTTTAGTAGTGCATGATAAATCAGGGTGTGTAAGTTGTGTTCTTTATCTTGTGTTGTGCGTGGATTTGGGGACTGTGTTAGTAAGTGTGTGTAGTCTGAAAATGAAGTTTGTCAGATGCTGTGAAGTGCAGCAGGTTTGGCAGATTGGAATGCTTTATTTCAAAGGTCTATAATTTTGTAACAAGTATCTTCAAAGTGTAATCTGGTGCCAATTATAATTTTACTCAAACATTAATTGTAGAAACCCAAATATTCATTTGGTCATTGTAACTGTCGTTTTGGCTATGGACTTCTGTGTCACAGCTAATTTCCAAACATTTCTAATAAATGTTTAAATTCAGCACTTTATTCCACCTAAAATTACTACCAAATTACATTGAAACCTTTTTTTTTTTTTTTTGAAAAATCATAGGGAATGATGTGAAAATTCAAGGCCTATGAAATGAAGTCTGAAGGTTTATGGTCTGTTGGTGAGGTTTAGAGATGCGCGGCCAGTGACAGCACACATTTTGTGTGTCAGATATCTTTGGGGCATTTTGCTTGAATCAGCGGTTTACGTTGAAGATTGTGACAGCTGACACTGCCACAGGGGAGAGAAAGATCAAATTCAGCGTAGTTCCCCGGCTGAAATCAAACAGGAGGCTGTTGCATGACAGAAGCAAATAGTTATGACTAGTAAAGAAACTATAGAAACAAATATGATGACTACTTCATCTCTAATGCCTTTATTAACGTTACCATCCACTATTTAAAGCCTCATTGTTAAATGCACCACAGTGTTATCACATTATAACTCTTGTGTTGCAGACAGAAGGATGGTACTGACTCTGAATCTGTTGTCATTCTGTTATTACCTTGTGGGTGGTGGAGTTATGTTTTCTACTGTTTCTAGTTTACATAGAAAAGGTGAAAAACAGGTGTCTGTATCTTAGAATTAGGACATTCAGTATTTGGGTCTAAGTCTGGTGCAGCTCAGACTTATTTAGAAATAACCCTCTGTGTGACATTAAGACTTAAATATTTGACTCAAACGGCTACAGTTGACCTGATTGTTACAATGTAAACTTTGTTTGCTGCCTGTGTATCCTATTCATGTCCCCGGATGTCCTGAAACCTCTTCTGAGCTGAGGACTGTGGGACAGGTAAAGCAGCACTTTTGGTTTTTATGCTTATTTGTGTACACAATAAGCATCACATGTATTGATTTATTGATAGTAGTGGAATATGTTTTTTTTTTTAAATTGTTAAACATATTGGTTTGAAATAGCTGTGCTTCTGCCACCTTTTTTACTGGACAGTTTACGTAACATCCTACTGATGTGATATTGGCAGAGTTCAGATGTTTTGTCGGAGCGGACGAGGAGGCCTCTGTCCTGCCTTCCCATTAGTCTCCTCCATCCTTCACAACCTCCATCGATCATTGACTCAGACAAAGATGGCTCAGTGTAGAAATCAAAGGGAACTCTCTTTTTTTCGTTGTTGTTATTCATTAAATGTTATTGTTATTAATTAAATACATACATATATATATATATATATACACACACACACACGTATTCACAACGTTGTAATCAGAATCAAACCACTAGATGCCACTAAATCCTGCACACTTGTTCGTTTACCCTTAGTTTTCAGTTTGTTTATTTGTCGTTGCTGAAGGTTCAGGGTTCAGGGTCCTGACCTTTAGGCCTGACCATGATAAGCCCTCAGCCCGTTTGTGTTTTAGTGCGTGTCTAGATATTTGGACGAGTTGTGTGTGTGTGAGCACGTATAGCAAAGTAAGAGCTGTTTACCTGTGTGCACGGAGTGTCTGAGAGCGACAGGTGTTGTACACTGTTGATCTGACTAGTCTCACTCATTGCTGCACAAGCGTGTGTTTGTGTTACAGCTGATTTGCCTTTTCCCTGTTTGCCTACGTGAGGGGTTTTGAAATAATTAGAAATTGTTAGCACAGCAAAAATAAGAGTCAGTTTATAAGTGAAACGTCGATATGCAATGTACAGCGCTGCATGTATATGCTGCGTGTCCATTCCTATTCATGACACATGTGACGTAGACTCAGTTTACAGCACAGTGGATAGAAAGTGTGGCCAAATGGTTACTGTAGCTCAAGAATGATATCAAGTCACACAGACAGAGGAGAGGATTTCTGCATTCCTGCATTTTGAGAATAAAGATGTTGAGGAAAAACTGAAATTTCAAGATCATAGTCAATACTTTAAGAAAATAGAAACTAGGTTCTAATGCACAAACGTTTACACCAAACAGTCCAATGAGTCACGAATTAATCACTCATCAAACTGGATCTGATTCACTCTATTGTCTGTATTCTTTCAGTGTAAAATCCTTAGTCTCCTTTCCTTTTCTTCTTGTGCCTGGCACTCTTCTAATTTAAAGCTGCAGCCATGTTGTTATGAGTTTTATGAGATTATGTTGTGAGCCAGACAACAAAAAGTCCAGTCGCTCTTGGGATGAGCTGCAGTGAATTGATCCTTTGTTAAAAACAATAATAATGCTACTACATGGTTTATTAATCAGTTCTGAGCACAAATGTCAAGATGCAGAAGCTGTGTAAGTCTAAAATACCAAATCTGATGGAACAATCCAAAAGCCATGCGATCCGATGAGGACAAAGTTGCACAGTGAAACAAAAAGTATCAGGTCTTCATCGTAATTTTTTTTTTTAAAAAAAAAGATCATTTTTTTGGTGAAAGTCTTCCTTTTTTTGAGAAGAGGTTTGTCGAGAGTTGTGTTCAAGTTGGATTTCGACACCTGAATCGGAGTGATTTTTCTCAGTGAAATATGAAAATATAAAGATTTTCTGTTTGCAAATGACATGAGCTGTCCCACTGGTCAAACTGTACTGAAAGCGAATGATTGTTACTCTGTGATCCGGCGCAGAGGAAGCACAATGTGAGGTGGTGGCGCTGTGCGAGTTGAAGAATGAAGCATAGCATTCATGCTGTTGTGTCTCTGTTTATCATAATAAAAATATTGCCCGGCTCATGTTTGTCTGGTGTTTGTGGATGTAGCTAAATTCAGTGCTAATCAGGAAACGTTTTTGTTTGTTTTTTTTAAAAATTCAGATCAGATGTCATGTAAAGTTTTGTTTTGTTTTTTTGGAAAGAGGACGGAAAAGTTTTAATCTCAACACATTTGGAAATAATCAGTAGAAATGTTGATGATGAGAACAAATGAATCTTCAGAGTCAGATTTTATTTTTAGAATCAGATGAATCGTCAGGAGACGTTCAGGAGCGTCTGCTGGTGACATCACGGAGAGCTGAGGGCAGAAGGTAAGTCTGTGGTCTGATGCTCCTGCGAGGAAGAAAAACAATAACAAACGCACAACAATGCTTCAAAGTTCTTGTTCAACCAAATTGTGGTGACGTAAACCTGTTGCTGACTTACAATCCCTTCCATGTATCTGGGCACGTCATGTAGGATCACCAGGTCGTCTCTCTCCCGCTGTCTCCTCCTCCTCCTCATCCTCCAGGCGTCCAAAAGGATCACCATGGAAACCACAAACACCGCCGCTGCCACAGACATCGCCACAGCTGTGACCACTGTGAGGTTGCTGACAGTTCTCTGAGGAGCGTCGTGGTCTACAGCCGCCTTCAGACCGCCGGCAGCTGGCAGCTGAAGGTGGGGCAGTTTTTGTGGTGCCAGCAGTTTGGAAATATCTGAGGACGAATGCACATCAAACATGTTGTTGATGATGTTTCAGAAACGTTGGGTTAATGGAACGTGGTGGAGTCAGGACAGGACTTCTCCACCTTCCAGGCTGAAGAGGAAGAAGGCATCATCCCCTTTGAGGAATTCTCGGCTCCTCAGTCTGCTGTGTGTGATGAAGGTGCTCGTCCCGGTGCCTGGGCCCCGGTAGTAATAGGTGCCGTCAGACGCCGTCACTTTAGATCCGACTTTCCGGGGATCGTCCCAGTAGAACTCGGTGCCTGAAAGAAACAGGTGAACTGTCATTCTCTGAACTCACTTCACACCATCCCCCCCCCCCCCTCTTACCGTCAGAGGACTTCTTGTCGGGGTCAGTGGTGACCATCCGGTGCATGTTCATGTGCTCCCTGACGTCAGACTGCTGATCCATCAGGGCCATGGTCGCCTGTTGCCATGGACACGGCCACTTGAGCCTGTGGTCGTTGGGGCCAGAGGTCAAATGGAAGTACAGGGCCATGTATCCTGGACGGTCGCTTCGCCCGTTTAGGTACACGCCCACCTTTTGTGAGATAGCGTTTGCAGCACTGGTTTTGAATTTACTGATTCCCTGTTTGTTTTTATTGTAAATATGAGTTTCAGTGTTGAGCAGATCTGATTGACTATTATAGACTATTATAGATAAAATGCTCTCTCTCTCTCTAAATAAATAAATAAATAAATAAATAAATAAAGATCGGGGTTTTATCTGTGTTTACCTGGAAGGAGTAACCTGTCGGGGAAAGGAAGCGAGGGCTGTACAGTTTTTTTCCTGCCGGCGTGGCGGCCATCAGGCCGGTGATGTTGCGGATGTGCCAGACGTGTTGAGGGCACTGCGTGGACGACAGGTTGATGTCATCGAGAGAGAACCCCCCCTGTGATGGACTCTTCCCCCTCACGCCCTCAAAAACCACACGGGCCTTCTTTGTCACGTTCAGGTTGACATGGTGCAGCTCCCAGGAGCCCAGGACCCCCCCTGTGGCATCAGTCACAACGGTCCCATCATCCAGCCTCTTACTTAAAGGTAACATTATTATATAAACCGATAAACTTTTAAAAGTAATTTGCTGTGATAACGAGTCATACTTTACCTGAAATGCTCTTAAAGAGCGTCATTCTGCCACTAGGGGCGTCCTCGATGTACTCTCGCACCCAGATATTGAGAACATCATCAGCTGCCCCGCTGTTAAAGAGGAAGAACTGCAGACACTGGGCTCCGGCTGTGGGATAAAGCCAGCGAGTTTCCAGAAGTGCCCGTTCAGCAGGTTCTGCAGACGCCGTGCTGAAGTGCATGAAGTAGCCTCTGCCTGGACAAAAGAGCCGAGATGCAGGTGAATTCAGTATTATTATTATTATTATGATGATGATGATGATGATGATGATGATGATGATGTGAGATCACCACGTTTGTGTTTGTGTTCTTCCCCTGTGTCTGGATCCTTTCACATTCTTGCTTTATTCAGTCGTTAAATCAAATAAAATACATGAACGTTTATCTGGACGAGTTCAACTGTTTCATGACGATCGCTGAGTTTGTCTGTACTTTGAACAGGCTGCTGTTGTAAATAGTTTCATGGTTACTCAGGTATCAGATAAGAGTCGTATCATTAATAATTATTCAATCGTTTGTTCCACTCAACTTAATAATAACTGCATCATCACCTTTTCATACGGTCAAATATAAAACAAACGATTAAAGGTGGTAACGACAACATCAAATTAGGAAATGTACTTTGTGTTAGTACTTGTGTTAGTCTCAAGCAGCAGTGACATGCATCATTTGTCATGGTTGACAGTCACCTTGGCATTTCCCCATGTTGGTGAAGTCGCCCTGAGGGCCTCCGCTCACAGAACTACGGTGTTCCCACTTTGCGTTCCCTGGACCCTGGATCATGCCGCAGATGTTCTCCTCCTCGAAGCTGCAGCCGTCCACAAAGGTAGACGACTGAGCTGCGGAGAGGAAACAGCTGATGAGGCACTTTCTTACCATTCCTGACAAAATCCTCAACAGCTGATAGAGTGAGTAGATTTTGCAGGTGTAGTTTGATTATACAAAACACAATTATTCTAAATTAGAAAACCACAACTGAGCGTCAGACGTTGATCTGGCTGATGATCAGGTTTAATGAGGGGCGTCGGTCTCAGTAATGACCTGATGGAAACTTCTTATGTAAGCGCTCTTTATTTGTTAGGGCTTGACTGTCTTATCATCATATAAAACTACAGAGCTAAAATGGTACACACACACACACACACACACACATATATATATATATACAGGGGGTCCTCGAGTTACGTCGGAGATCCGTTCCTGAGAATGTGTCGTAAGCGAATTTCGACGTAAATCGGACCATACATTCATTGTGCCATTGTGCATACATTGTGCCACCAGATGTCGCTATAACACCACGCTAAAATAAGAGTTTATTATGGTGAATTGCCTTTTGTCCCTCTTGTCCCTCTTGACACACCGTAGGGGTTGAGATCGCGAGTGTAATGAGCATTTTCTTTAGATTTCTGATGTCAACCGTGTAGACCCTGTGTTGTGAATAAACCCACGATCCCGAACGCATCTGTGTCCATGTGCATCTCCTTACCGGCTGCCGCTGCCGCCCCCTTTCCCCCGCTCCCCGGCCGGCTGGCCGGCCATTTCTCATAAGTAAACAAAACACAGCTGTGGAGGTGCCGGCAGGCTGTGCAGCACCTCTCTCTGTCTCTCTGCAGCGCTGAGAGACAGAGAGAGCGCTCAGCAACTCGTTCCCGTGTGAAGTCTGTACGTATTTACGGGGCAAACCGCTTAATCCGAAACAAGGAAGTTCACGGGAGATGTGTCGTAACCACGAAAACGACGTAATTCGCAACCGAAGTAACTCGAGGACCCCCTGTATATTTAAAACAACATGGACGGTGCCTTGAAGAGGACTCACTGCAGTTGTAGAGTCGGTTGAGTTTGGTCAGGTCACTGGCACTGAAGCCCATCCTCTGACCAATCACGTCCATGAAATGTGGGATCTTGGTGACGATGGTGGGCTCAGATCCGATGTTGAAGGAGGTCTTGCTGTAGTGCATCACCGAGGTGTAGTCGTAGGGGACACCCAGAGCACTGGACTCCGTCTCGTCTCGTCTTCTGAAGTTATGCTCTTTACCTGAGGAAAAATCAAAAGACTGACAGAAACGTACTCCTTTGGTTTTTGGTTTGTGGAAACGTGGATGAAGCGACACGTTGTATGGATGTTGAGATGATGGCCGAGCATGAGGAGGAAAGTGATGGAGGTGGAGGTGTTATGATCAGGGTTACCAGCTTCAATGCGATCCCACATGATGTCGACATAATCGTCCCGGTCTGCTCTGGACTGCTCGTGCCAGAATCCCAGCGCGTGCAGGAACTCGTGCTCCACGGTTCCCAGGCGATCACAGTTGTTACCGATGGACAGTCGCTGCTTTCCCACATGCTGGTTCCCCACAGAGGAGAAGCACCTGCAGAGAGGAGAGGTTAGACGTTTGTCCAAAGGGTCCTGGACACGAAGAGGACCTGGACACGACGATGTGGGAGATGAGCTTTGTCTGCGTAGAAGAGAAGAGGAGACAGGGTTTTACAGCCGGACTCACCCGCTGCCTTTAAACACGGAGATGTAGTTCTCCTCTCCTCTCCACGGGCTGAAGTCAATGCAGGTCTTCAGTCTGTACTCGTCAAACGCCTTCAGGACCACGCCCTTTGCATTCATGTCTGTTCAGCCATGTTCGCGTTACACAGTGTGTGTGTGTTGTTTTTTTTTTTCATTTGGTGCAGGTGGTGTGAGAGCATCTTACCCAGGCTGTCCTCCAGGTAGTAGGGAATGGTTGTTGGCCAGCGATACAGATCTCCTGTGATGGAGTTTCTGCCGAGCGACTGAGGAGAATCAGACGGAGAAAGAGCTCATTACCTGAAAGGTGCACTCATTTCAACAGAATGAGAAAGAATCAAAAGCAGGTCGTTTTCTCTTTAGCTGTTGTCTCGTCTGTCTGATAATTAGTGGGATCATCGTCGATAATAAAATAAATTCTCAACACTCAGACAGGCCTGACTATATGAAACACGATATTAGCATGGCCTGTCTCAGGAACTTACCGCGTCCTGTTGGATGTCTCCCTCCAGCAGGTCCAGTCCGGCCGCTGTGAAGGAAAATGTTGTTCTCTTGAGCAAAATCCTGAGAGGCGTTAAATGACACGCTACGACAAAGGAGTCTTCAAACCTTCGTTGATGCTGTGGATGTCCCAGTCGTGGCCTTCGTCCACATCGGTCTCTGCAGATGACGAGTGAGTCGCAACAACGTCACAATACTGTTTCCTGTTTTAGTCATACAGCTGAGCTGCCGCAGCCTCAGACAACGACAAACTACAAACGTTAACATCAGACGAGTACGAGTACAACATCAGCAGTACATCAACAGTACATCAGCAGTACGAGTACAACATCAGCAGTACATCAGCAGTACGAGTACAACATCAGCAGTACATCAGCAGTACGAGTACAACACCAGCAGTACATCAGCAGTACATCAGCAGTACGAGTACAACACCAGCAGTACACCAGCAGTACACCAGCAGTACACCAGCAGTACATCAGCAGTACATCAGCAGTACGAGTACAACATCAGCAGTACATCAGCAGAACATCAGCAGTACGAGTACAACATCAGCAGTACATCAGCAGTACATCAGCAGTACGAGTACAACATCAGCAGTACATCAGCAGTACGAGTACTACATCAGCAGTACATCAGCAGTACGAGTACAACACCAGCAGTACATCAGCAGTACATCAGCAGTACGAGTACAACACCAGCAGTACACCAGCAGTACATCAGCAGTACATCAGCAGTACGAGTACAACATCAGCAGCACATCAGCAGTACGAGTACTACATCAGCAGTACATCAGCAGCACATCAGCAGTACGAGTACAACATCAGCAGCACATCAGCAGTACGAGTACTACATCAGCAGTACATCAGCAGTACGAGTACAACATCAGCAGTACATCAGCAGTACGAGTACAACATCAGCAGTACATCAGCAGTACGAGTACTACATCAGCAGTACATCAGCAGTACGAGTACAACATCAGCAGTACATCAGCAGTACGAGTACTACATCAGCAGTTCAGAAATAGTAACAAAATGTTTCTGTGCCACTTCACTGACGAATCACAAACCGCGTCATGTGACTCACCTGTTTCCCCTGTCAGTTTGGCTGCTGCCTGTAAAATAAAACTCAATAAGTCATAGAAAACTAATAATAATCACCACTCTGACTATGTTGATGTTCTATACTTTGTTTCTTTAGTACGGACAAACGGCTGAAACGTACCAAAGCCAGGCCTGAGAGCAGAACGAGAAACCTGAGCGACATGGCTTCAGACGCACACACACAGACACACACACACACCTGGTTCACAGGCTGTTGCTTTGATTTGTACAGAAGCAGAATGCAGCTTTTACATGGTTGTGTAATTAATGATTAATTCAGTGGTCATAAATAGCTGATATTCAAATGGATGATGAAATCAGCTTTGAGTTTGTTTGGGAACGTTCACACACACAAGTGAAACATATTGGGCCACTTACACTGTTTGACTGCTTCTCATCTTTATATTATCACAAAGCAACGTTTACATTTATCGACAATGCAGGCGACACATTAGTGAATATTTAACCGGGGGAAATGCATACGTGGCAAATAGACTTTGAAACGTCTCCGTTATGAAACGGCTCAGAGATCTAAACGACCGGTGACACACAACACAAAAAACAACAATCAAAGAAATATCTTTGTAATTAAATGTAATGTGTATTCAACAGGTCACGGTCAGCTGAGGGTCGGTCCACAAACACAGCGTGAACCAGAAGGCACTCAGTCCATTTCATGGCTCGTGCAGCGGAGCCAAACCAGCTGTTCTCAGAACAACAGAACATCAGGCGTCTGATGACATCAGAAGAGGAGTCGTCCCCAGGTCGCCCTCCTCCCCTTCACCTTCAGTCACTCCAGTGTTTTCTGCCTAATCCTGACAAAAAAAAAATCAACTTTAATATATAAACCATCACAGGTTTATCTTCACATCTCTGCTCCGCTCCTCTCTGAAACATCTGACTCTCTCTCTCTCTGACTCGCTCGCTCGCTGTGTTTCAGCTGTCAGGCCTCATCAGGCTGCTGCGGGACCCCCACCTGAACTCAAGCGTCTTCAGCCGTCACCTCCTGACGCGGCCGAGTCCCTCGCACATGATGGACAGGTACTGGGTCAGCTTCACCATGGCAATGATGAGGATCCCTCCGATGAAGGTGCAGGTCGGCCAGAGCAGGGAGTGGAAGACGGCGGCGGGGCCGTAGATCTGAGTCAGGATGGCGCTGTCCATGCGCTCCATCGGGTCCACGAAACACTGGAGGGTGAGCTGAGACCTGAGGCGCTCCGAGATGCCCTGCACCGCGGCCTGTGTGGCGGAATAGTCTTTATGGCACTTTGGGATGTAGAAGCACTGAGAGAGGAAGACAAGAAAACGAGTGGAACTGACAGTTGTCTTTTCGTTTTCTGTTTTTTGTTTCAGGGTTTCATCAGCATCAGGAGCGTCCTCGGTTGTGGCGTACCTCAGGGTTGTCCTCCTGTGTCTCCTCATTGTGCAGCAGTCGCACCACCTTCCCCGTGGCGTTGATGCTGACGTAGACCTGGAGACACGGGTAACGCGAGCTCCTCCAGCACTCCACGCCGCAGCTGTACGAACAGTTTACGTCCCACATGACGGTGGCGTTCAGGACGGTGCAGCTGGTCTCCTCGGTCCACACGCTGCAGGAGCAGGATGCGATTTCCACACGCTTACATCTCAGCTGTGTGTGTGTGTGTGTGCGTGTGTGCGTGTGTGTGTGTTACCTGTCAGAGTAGGAGCGCAGGATGGTGATTCCCAGGACGAAGTACATCATGACAGAGAAGAAGACCATGCTGAGGCCCAGGAAAATGGCTCTGTCCTCTCCTGCTCTCAGCGCCGTCACCGTCTTCCTCTTGTCCAAGACCTCAAACTCACGAATCCTCTGGTAGATGGACCTGGAGAAGGTCAGAAGCAAAGATGCCCCTTCTCTTCAGCGTCTCACAGGAAGACAGCGAACGTTTATTTTGGCGCTGACATGAAATCAGACACAGGTGAGCAGAGGCTGAGTACCTGCGCTCACTTTTCCCATCGGTGGCTTTACTTCCTGTCCACAGATACATCCTGTCTGAGGCATGAGGGAGCCGCAGTCCTCCGATGCTGCCAGTGGTGCTGAGACACAGAGAAACCGTGACAGAACAAGCTACAGACCTGCAGGGGGCGACACCTGACGTCCCGACAGTCCAGAGGTAAACTACATCTCGGTCTCATAATCCAAAAAAAAAAAAAAAAATCAGTTCTAAAGCAAACGTGCCCACGACTAACGACTCAACATATCTGGTGGTCAGGTGGTTTCTAACGCAGTGGCAGTGAAAGGACAGTGGGTGACAACAGCCTCAGCTGGTTGACGGTTGTCAGCGGTGACGTGACCTCACCGACCTCGTCGTTATTTACAACGCGGGCTGAACAGGTTCCTGTTATCAGTCGTCAATAAGAGTCCGTTCAGCAGCTGGTGGAATTATAACGAGGAAGTCAGGTGATGTTAGGAGGTAAAAGTTGTTTTAATTGTGGTACGGCTGAAGGACGCGTTAAGGTCACGGCGTCTCAGATAAAACAAAAGCTCCTCACACCCGTCCATGACCCTGACCTCCACATTCCCACTTCCTTCCTGGCTGCAGCAGTGCGACCCGTCATGGTCACGGTGACGGTGACGATGACGGTGACGGGCAGTGTTGGCGGTGACCGTAAAGCAGCAGGTGCAGATGTGTCCGGTGTGACGGAGCTTTTACAGTGTGACAACGTCTTAACGTGTCAACGTGTCAGTGTGTCCGCCTGTTAGCGTGGGAAGACATGAAAGCTAAAATAAGTGTGGGGCTGCCACTGTGCGAGGGAGAACATGTGTTTCTATTTGATTTGTGTGCGATGAGTGTGTTGACTGACTACGAGCCTGTGTTATATTTGTCTGGAGACAAACTCTGCACACACACACACACACACACACACACACACACACACACACGCGACACAGCATGTGGACACATAACTGTCGTTCCTGCACAAACGGAACGACGCTGCTGTCGACGTGAAGGTCGGACGCCGCTGGTCCAGAGAGTGACGACGTCAGACGTCAGAGCGAACGAAAATAAAACACATGAATGTTTGGAAGCCTGTAAAACAGAAATCAGACGCAACACACACACACACACTCTGTCTGTCTCTCTGTCTCTCTCTCTGTCTCTCTCTCTGTCTCTGTCTCTCTCTCTCTCTGTCTCTGTCTCTCTCTCTCTCTCTCTCTCTCTCTGTCTGTCTGTCTCTCTCTGTCTCTGTCTCTCTCTGTCTCTC
>JAFBJQ010004039.1:37746-52055 GCA_016785345.1 Trinectes maculatus | reverse complement strand
GAAATGTAGTGAACATCCGATGGTCACTAACCGGAGCAAGATATCCCATCATGCATTGCCAGAAATTCTCTGGGCTGCGCGGAAGTGAAAATAGCGGACGGACGGGGGGGGGAAATATACATAAATATTATAAAATATAACAGAATACGACAATAAAAAGTACAGGACAGTAATCAAAAGCCTCTAATTTAATAAAAATGCAGTGGTAAACAAACAAGTATTTTGTGAGACAACAATAATGTGGTACGTTTTAATTGTGCGACAGCGATGACGTAATTACCGGCGCCGAGAGTAGTGTCCGAAAGATTTTTCTGTTGAGCTCACTATATAGTGCACTACATTTATTTCCCTATGTAGGGAGTAGGGAGTAGGGGTTAGGGGGCGATTTCGGACACAGCCATGTTGACAGGTTGGAGAAGACGAGGTCAGTGAGGAACGTCTCTGCAGGAATATCGAGGCAGCAGAAAGAGTTCACATGTTTCTCGGTTGATGGAATTTTCTGACCTTATGGTCCAGGTGTTTTCCTCAGGGTCCAGGTTGAGCAGGAAACACACGTGCTGAGATTCTGGAATTGAGTTTATGATTCCTGGCGCAATGGCGACATCTTGTGGATTTCACTGCCTCACACAGGAAGTGACTTCTTCTGGGAAAATTCAAAGTAAAACAAATCTGTTACTTGTGCACACGAGTAACAGACAAACCCAAAAATGTCTCTGAAAATAAATCTTAAAGTAACCCAGTGTTATATAAGGTCAAAACGGTTTAGGATATTTTTAATAAGAATATTTTTTCTCCCTGAAAGGATTTTATTTTCAGTGGTATGAACATATTTCACAGAGACAGTGACTGTAGCTCTTAAAACATTTTACTTTTTATTTTTTTATCACATGGTGATCTGCAATAATAATAATAATAATAATAATAATAATAATGTTTATAAGGTTTTCCTTTCAAATTAAAAGTCCCCTTGTCACACCAACGCTCACACAACAACGAGAACTGAGATTCGAGCATCTGCTTGAGGAACACGGCCTTTTAACTGTAAACACAGACAACAAACATGAAACATGGCGGCGACCTACCACTGGAGAAGATCCTGAAGAGTCTGTGTGTGTGTGTGTGAGAGCTGTAGATTCATCTGCAGCCTGCATCAGTCTTCTCATGAGTCCTTCCTCCAAACAGCCAGGACTCGTCAGAGCAGGAAACTTCACCCAGGCTCTAACATCCTGTTCACAGAGCTGCCTGCGTTTGACTGAGTCTCAGTGCAGAGTCATGTGTGCACGGGGGATTTAGATATATACACACATATATAATGTATATACACACATATATAATGTACACAGTATATGTTTGTATATAAACATGCATTCATCGACCTCATGCTTAATGCAACATGAAATAACCATCACCCAGCCAGAGGCAGGATGGAAACAAACTCCACCTGCTCATCAACAGCTGAAGCGTCTCTGAGGACCTGGAGTCAGTAATATATTTTATATATATGTGTGTGTGTGTGTGTGTGTGTGTGTGTGTGTGTGTGTGTGTATAAATGTATACATATACATATAAACATTCCTCTCTGATGTGTAGGTGTTGATGCCAGGGATCGGAGATGAAGTCTTCAGACTTTATTGTTGTTACTTGATGCTTTAACAGATGGATGAAATCTGAAGTGAATGTTGTTGTGTCTCTGTCCTCGTCTGTTTCCGCGCTGCAGGACTGAGTCCAGTGACGGTGACGGTGACAGCAGCGAGATGACAGGTCGCTCTGGGGGGACGCCAGCGTCACCAGGGACACCGGGACATATGGTGAGGATTCATGTGCTCAGACGTCACAGAATCACAGATTTAAAAAAAACAAAAACAAAAACAAAAAAACAACAACTTTTTTTTTTCATGAATTTAAACCTGTGGGACACCAGTCTGTCCAACCCCAACACGAATGAAACATGTACTGTTACCGTCCAGCAGAGGGCAGTGTCTCTGTGTGTCTATGTCTAACAGAGAAGAAGAGAAGGACTTCAGTCAATAAATAAAGCAGTTATTTTTAAACGACCCTATATGCAGAGTTAGTGCTAATCTGAGTATTGTGTGTGTATGTGTGTAGGTGTGTGTGTGTGTAGGTGTGTGTGTGTGTGTGTGTGTGTTATTCAGGGGAAAGCTTATCACTGACACTCGACTGTAATCAGTGGTTTGATGAACCAGAATAGCTCTGAGGGGACTAAATGTGATAGTGTCCTAGAAATAGAGGCGTGCGGCAGCTCAGCCTGCGACTGAACCGTCCGATTCATGGAGCGGTGAAAAACTGGACCTGGACCTGGACACGAATCCACGTCCACCTGGACCCACGCTGTTAAACCCTCCCCGGCCTGATTTAGGACCACTGACCTACAGCTAGAACAGACCGGTGGGTGGTCTGGGGTCATCAGGTCAACTCAGCTGGACGAGACTGGTCCACGTCACTGTGTCATATTCGACGTCTTCAGGAGACGAACCATGACGATGAGAACGGAATCATTCAAATCGAATACGTACACATAAACCTTTCCTCTCCAGACCCACACGGATCCTGTCAGACCACCTTAACACTCTCTCCTCTCACCAGTATTCTGGCTGTGAAACCTGAGCCAGGGGCCAAATATAGCCCCACACGGCGAGCAGTAAGGGACCGGGACAGATGGGACAGCAGGCCACTGCAGAGGCAGGACGCCATTGGACCCTGAACCTGAGAGAACCTGCTGACTGCCCCGCCAATAAGGCTGCTCTTCTGGAGAGAGACGTTCTCCTTCGGCTCATTTGTGCCTCACGACCACGACGAACCTGGAAAACCGAAACCGGGAGAAGACGTTTGGAAACAACAGGCGGCGTTGAGGTGAGTTCTCCCTTTTCCTGAATAATTAAACACGTTTTATGGTTTTGGTCTTAAATGTTTAGCAAGATGGTGACCGAGGTCCACAAATGTAACTCTACAGCTATTTTTACATTGATCTTTATATCTATATCTGTAGCTATACATATATACATACATATACATATATATATATATATATATACACACACACACATACATACATATATATATCTATATATATATATATATATATATATATATATATATATATATATATATATACACACACACACATGACACAGAAGTATTTTAATGTATTTATCATCTTGATTCAGCCTCATTCATTCTCATGTGAATTAAATATCATGATACTGATGTATTAGAGGCAGGAGAACAGGAGGCGGTGGAAACTGTGACATCACTAACAGCTGTTTACATTTATCAATCAGTCTCAAATTTTCCACATTCATATTTAATCAGCCCTGCGCCGCCGCCGCCACCGTGCCGCTGCCGTTTACATAATGAGACGACTGAGGGGAGACGTGGTGGTTTATTTCCTTCATGCTTCAACCCGGTGTGCATGTCCAGTCTTACCTGTGTGTGTGTGTGTGTGTGTGTGTGTGTGTGTGTGTGTGGGTGTGTCTGTGGGTGGGTGGGGTTGTGTGTTGCTGCTGTGAAACATAGCCCAGGAGATTAAAAATAACAACAGCTGGTCTTCAGGACGCCATGAGGCCATGAGGCGCCGGGTGTTCCCCCGCGTCGTTCATGTATCTGCACCAGCAGATACACAACAGGCTCTTTTTAGCCGCCATCATCAGCTGATCGGTTAAAACAAACCTGGGATTGATCTTAAAACCTTAACAATCGGTCTCATTGATCTGGATTTGAAAAGATACAAAACGGCGGAACAGAGCGACGGGATAAAAAAAAAACCTTTGCTAATTCCCACCCGCTGTGTCGGTGTCCAGACTCCTGTGGCCTGACTCATCCCGCCTCTGTTTTCATATGGTGAATATTTAAAGCCTGATTATTCCTCTGTTTATTTGTCATTGTCCTTTTTTTATCGGAGGAGCAGTGTAAGTGTAGCTGTGTGTGTTGTGTTGTATTGTGTTGTGTTGTGCTGCTGATTGACAGTCGCTCTGTGTTCCAGGATGCAGGAAGGGAGTGGGAATCCGCCGCTCCCCGTCTCTCTGCTGCTGAAGGACTCTGCAGCCGGGGGGGGTTTGGAGGGGGATGGAGGTGTGTTCTCCGAGGCCTCCTCTGATGGAGAACTCTACCTGGACTCTGTGGCAGAGCTGGATTCTGGAGATGGGGACTTTGCAGATCTAACGGCCTTCTTAAGTGCGGAGGAGATAAACCGCAGTCTGGACCTGGCCCGGGAGGCCTTCTGTGACACGTGTGAAGATCCAGACCCGTCTAACGCTGCACCACAGGAGCAGGTTCTCCAACCCGCCCCCTCCCCCCCCGGCACCACGCAGACGACTGAAAACCTCACCGCAAGCCCACACCTGCACCACCAGACCAAAGCCCACCACACAGATGATGCCCATCCAGTTCAAGTCTCCTCCAACCAGAACGCTGCGCAGGCGTCCGCCGAGGCTCCGCCCTCTGCAGAGAGCGTCGTTCACCACAAACCCATCCATCCTCTGTACAAACAGGACAAACCCAGACTGGTTCATGTCGGCCTGGAGCTGACCGACCGGGCGTCTTCAGCCACGGAGTTCTGCAGCCGGGCCGCCACCTTCATCGAGGAGCTGTCGTCCATTTTTAAAGGTTCTGCTCCCTCGGAGCCGCAGCTGGAGGAGGACTCCTCCTCCCCTGACAGTGGTTATCTGTCCCCCAGGAGCCAGCGACCGGCCCCTCAGGGCTCAGTCTCCGCTGCCTCTCTGACACAGGGCAGCCGGCTGGGAGACAGGGGCCCTCAGCCTGGGGGCCCGGAGGCGACGGCAGCAGCAGCAGCAGCAGCATCTGCAGCGAGGTACCAACAGTCTGCAGCCGCGACCACAGCCGTCCCCCTGTCGCCTCCTCAGTTCCTCCAGAAGCTGAAGAGTCAGGAGGTGGCAGAAGGAAGCCCCATCCGACTGGAATGCCGAGTGACGGGAAACCCGCTCCCCCTGGTCAGGTCGGTCTCATTCCTCTTGACATGATGACACTAATAATGATCTGTGTACAATGAGACAGTGTGAACTTTTCTTATCCCGTTCGTTTGTCAACTCACATTTCGCCCATTTGTTGATTCACAATCGAGATTTTTTACGTTTATGAGAGAAACGTTACATCAGCTACGCCGGTCTGGTCTTGTCACCGAGGTCAAAGGTCATCAATTATCCCTGCTACTGATTTTAATGGGACAGAGGACACACACATCATGGTCGGTGGACAAACGTTTCTGTTGATCGCAGGTGATAACGAGCCACTGTTGTGCGACTTCACGTCCACTGAAGTTTGTGTGATTTATTTATTTTTTATATCAATCAACACATGGGTCCACGTGTTTGGTTGAAAGTATCATGTTTGAGGGACATGAACGTAAACACAACCAATTAAATTCATTTATTTCTTTCGTTGCTCGTGAGTTAAAACCTGGGGTCTGTGAACAGGCCTTTATATCGCTGTGTCAGCGACGTTAACCAGACCAGACGTCAGGGTTCGGCCTCTCTGAACCGCACGCTGCGGTCAGGCGAGTGAGGTGTGCGGCAGCCAGGAGGCGACAGTCGCACATGTTGACACGCAGACTTTTAGTCGTCAGTTGTTTGTGAGTTGTGTTCTCTGTGCTTTTGCCCATTTGTGCGTTGGTACCTGAGCCAGTTGTCCCCCCCCCCCCCACACACACACACACCAGTTCATCAGCACACTAAAAATACACTGCTCTCTTGTTTCGGGACATTTCAGCTTCCCAGCTCAGCGACCTGATTGACCTGTTTACTGTGGAATATACCTGAATATACCTGAATATACCTGAACATACCTGAATATACCTGAACATACCTGAATATACCTGAACATACCTGAACATACCTGAATATACCTGAACATACCTGAACATACCTGAATATACCTGAACATACCTGAATATACCTGAATATACCTGAACATACCTGAATATACCTGAATATACCTGAACATACCTGAATATACCTGAACATACCTGAACATACCTGAATATACCTGAATATACCTGAATATACCTGAATATACCTGAACATACCGGCGTACGTGTCCGTCTGTTTGATCGTGATGATCTCGGGTGTTTTAACGAGCATCGTTGCAGCAGTGTGTGTTGGTTTGACCTCGATCTGTTTATCTTCTCAATCAGCTGCAGCTGTTTTTCTCACATTATTTACAGCCACACAGCACATTTCCTGCAGTACAGATACACACATGATGCAGTATCATCACGTGTTCCAGCGCTGCACTGACGTCAATATACCATTAAAGGCTGCGTCGCGTAAAATCGACATTTTACATTTCAGTAAATACCAGAGGGCCTGGTTTGGTATCTTGAGGTTTATCCTGACGTGGGTTGAACGAGTCTCTGTCTGGTCTGGAGTCAGTTGTAACGGACCGTCCTGACGGGTCTGATGGAGTCGGTGTGTGTCTTTTTCGAGCGAGGAGTTGTGTTTGGAGGTGTTTGTGTACTGTTAGATGACATAAAGTCAGCAGTGTGGAGGTGGATGTGGCCAGCAGGGGGAGAGGGGCCTCTTCTGTCGCTGTATAAATAGTCTTCAGGCCAACAGGAGCCAGGCTCAGGAATTCAGGCAATGCAGTGACGAGGCGTTTTCAGGCACCAAACTCGTCACCTCGCTGCACCTTCTTATTGAACACAAAGGTCAAAGGTCGATTAGATGTGTTAACAACAGGAAAACGGAAGCGCCCGGTCACCTCTGATGTTCTGTGACCAGTGAGAGAAGAACAAAGCTGATCTCTGTGTCATGACGTCATGATGTCATGGCGTCATGGCGTCATGGCGTCATGACGTCATCAGTGTGCAAAGAGTGAATCTGAAAGTGAATTTAGTTTGTCTGAAGTTTGTTGCAGGTTTGTGCAGCAGTTCTCAGTAGTGACTTGTGGTTTTGTGTGCGTCGGGTTTCAGCTCGTCCTGTGACAAGTGTGGACACTAGATGGCAGCAAATTATTTAATATTCAGAATCAAGCATCTTATTGTGCGTGGTCATAAGGAAGATCATCACTATAGTGACACAAATAGTTTAGTGTCTGTATTGATTCCTAATATCAACATTATATTGACCCCTGGTGTATTGCACTGGACTTTTGACCTTTGACCTGTCTTCCAGTAGCAGTAAGCGTGCGTTCCAACTGCTTTGTTTGTTTCTTATACTCCTGACTTGCACGTGGTCACATGGCGTCAGCTGGGCGTGACTATAAGCCGCGCGGCGTCCCCCTGCTCAGACTCACTGTCGCACACACGTTACTGAGTGCGTGCATGTGTTTGTGCTGCGCAGGAAAAGTTAATGGCTTCCAGTCACCTCTTCCCTCCAAACACCAGCCCGGAGAGTTTGCATGAAGCATCCAGATGTGCTGCATGCTTCCTCCTTTTCTCTCTCTTTGACTTGATTTCCACTCGGAGGTCAGTCCCCACGGGCAGTGCCTGTGACGCAGTCGTCAGTCTGGGCAGGTGATGCACCTCCACACCTCCACACCTCCACACCTCCACACCTCCACACCTCCACACCTCCACACCTCCACCTCTGCACCTCGGCTCTCTCCGGCTCTCCAGCTGCTGCTGAGCTGATGCCAGCAGTTTGCATGGCGGCTGAAGGAGACATTCCTTGTGGCCGGGCGCTGGGCGCGGTGCTCTGTGGTCAGCCGCGATTTGTCTCGGCCGGAGAGTCTCATGGTGGTGAACGCCTGGTATTCTGCAGCGTGTCCTCATGCTCCTCACACACTGTGTTTTATGTAATGCTCTGTTTATCACGGAGCATCGCTGGAACCGGGATGTGTGTGTGTGTGTGTGTGTGTTTGGTCCTTGTGGGAAGCACTTAGTGCATTTTTTCAGTCTGAGGTCATCTGGGCCTTTTCTGTACTGGTGCAGGTTTCGGGTTCAGATGAGTTGTTGGCCTGAGAGAGGGAAGAGAAAACCCTTTTGTGTGCGTTCAGTTACTGAAAGTGTGAGGTGTGGTTGTGTACAACACCAAACACGCTGCCTGACGGCTGACTTCTCACTGTTGTCGGTACGTTGCAACGCAGACGGAGAAAATCCCATCTCGGATTGCTGTTGTCGGCATTTTGTCGGTTGCTCCTCTGTGTCATTACCCGAGCGGCCGGCGTCTCAGAACTCCACTCGGAGTCGAATGAAATGAACGAGGGCCGGGCCGTTACGCTGCAGCGCACAAAACCACAGGGGGGAAACGTCTGGAAGAGGAGAAGCTGCTGAGGATTTCTGCTGGGAAACCGACACAAGGCGTCTCCAACGACCAGAAAATGACATTTCATTCATCACTGGTGGAAGCTGTGGTCAAACACAAAGCCGGATCCCCGTTTGAAGTCGAACAGCGACGAGTCATGTGATTTGTTCTAGAAAAAGTTCAAGTTAAAGATAAACCTACAAATATATAAAGATTGTCAACCTTTTATACAAATGTCAAAGATTGCCATGTTGTTGTTTTTTTTTTTTTTTTTACAGTAGCTCGGGGGCATGAGGTCACAGCAGGTGACCCTGTGCTGACTCATGACGTGGTCGCGCTGTAACGCCGCCTGTTTCAGGAACAGCCATAACTTTAACTTCCCCCCTGACGGGCTCATTTCATCTCTGCAGGAGGAGGCGAGAGGAAGGAGCGCTGGTATTTTTAATACCTGCTTTTCTTTTTTCTTCTTTTCTCTTCGCGTTTTGCGAGCATGATGTCATTTCATATTCAGGCCGTAAATGATGAGGGAGTCTGGAGTGGCTGTGGTGGTGGGGGTGGAGGGGGTGTGTGTGTGTGTGGGGGGGGCACATACTTAAAGTTAATGCTACGTGGGGACTGTTTGACACAAAAAGAGGAACATTCCTGAACCGTGAGGTCGTGTGAGGAGGAACTGAACCTCCCGATGCTGGACGCAGATGTAACAGGCTGATGTGAGGTCGTCGCTTTGACGTATTATTCAGTTCTCACCGTCCTGATACATGTGTGTGTGTGTGTGTGTGTGTGTGTGTGTGTGTGTGTGTGTTCACTGGACGCTGCAGAGGAATTTTCTGACAAAGCAACTTCCATTTGTTGCCGTCGAATCCGATCGGACTCGTCGAGAGCAGTGAAGCATTGGGATGGATTTTCCTCACCGCCGTGTTAATGGCGGCGGTGACGGATGGAGCTGTCCCGTCGTAGCCTCAGCGGTGGCCCCTGGCCCTCCGCCGGCCTCGAGGCCGAGTGTGAAGTTTCACCCAATGAGGTGAGACTTTTCCGACCTCGACCCCGTTACACGCTCGGTCCCAGAATTCACCCTCATCTGTGTATCCGGTTACACACGTCCACCATGACATACTGCACAGCTTCACTTCAACGCCACGTTAACGTTTGACGCCAGACCACACAGGCTACAGGTCAAAGTTCACTGCCTGTTCTTGCTGCACGGATATATATATATATATACGTATATGTATATATATATGTATATATATATGTATATATAACAAACATATATTTACATGTATAAATCCAAAAGTAAAAAAAACTCTTTTACTGCAGGAAATGATTTTCAATTATTTCACAAAATATTCTGCCTTTTCTTGCAGAAAAAAAGCAAAAACATCCTTTGTGAATCAAATCATCATTATCATTGATCTGGAAGACGTTTATAATACAAGTACAAGATGTTTTAGGAAAAACGTTTCAGGTTCCTGCTCTCGATTTCGCCGCGTTTGCACAACAAACCGCCGTCTGTCTGACGTTAAACCCGTTCATTCACTGCCACTTAGTGAAAACGTTATTCCGCTCAGAATAATATGTTCTCTCTGCATGATTCGCTCAGCCGGGGTCATTGACAGCACCATCTCCAACCCACATAGTACAACCGGGCCGTATAACGTATAACACAGTTGACACATTAATAATGTTTCTCTTCTGCCTGTGAGTTCCAGTGGACTGAGCTCAGGTCAGTGAAGCGGAGGAGAAGAAAGGGTTAAAGGAAAAGGCAGCAGAGAGAGGAAGAGAGGAGGGAAATGAGATTTGTGGAGTTATGGAAGGGGATCAGTGACAGTTGGAGGAGTGGAATACCACATCTAATATGAAGCATGTCTGCTGTGGACAAAGGCAGCAGTCATGCGCGGCAGGAGGACGGTAACTTAAGACCCGTTCAGCCGGAGGACGGGCAGAGGACGCTCCATCAGCCGAGTCTCAGCAGGCCTGCTGGGCCTCACACGCCGACCGCGACCTTTAACCTTCTCCGTCAGGCCCGCCGTGGTCAGTCGCACCCGAATACTCGCACAAACCGCCATCAGTCGGATCACGGCTGCTCAAGTTACCTGAAAAAAAAAAAAAGAAAAAAGAAAAAAAAATATCACTATTTCATGTGACGTTTACTGAAAACCCTGCAGACCCGTTCTAACCGGCGCAGGAAGTGGGAGGCGATCACAGCGCTCTGAATCACCCGGGGGCCTCGGGCTCTGTTCCACAGCTGAGCACCAGCTTACGCTCATGTGTTCACCTGCTAAATGACGCGGCGGCGTTCATCGCGCCCGACAAGGCCGCGGCCATTAGACTCAGCTGATGAGGTGTTGGAGGTTGTTGTTCTTCCTGCGCGGCGGATTCCTGCCAACGAGCTGCGTTTGAAGCTCAGCCCAGTTCAATGATGTACCTCAGGAATATCGAAGTGCAGGAATGTAGCGGCGCGTGTGCGTGTGTGTGTGTGTGTGTGTGTGTGTGTGTGTGTGTGTGTGTGTGTGCTTTTCGTCTGGATAGAAACAACAGCAGGCTCTTGGAGCGTATTACTGTGCGATGTGTTCACACATATTGTGCACGTGTGTGAAAATGAGAGTCTGTGTAGCGCCGCTTGTTTTACGAGCAGATGAGAGGTCAAACAGGAATCGTTTAAAAAAAAAAAAGACGCTCCGGTCGTCTTTCCCATGTGCATGTGACAGGAAAACAGCTGACTGACACTGAAACTCAAGATGCTGTACGCAGCTTTGATTCTTGGTTCCGATGTTTTTACAGGATTTCGTTTCATATGAGGAAAAATGGAGGAGGAGGAGGAGGAGAGATAGATCCTATGGGGTCTCACTATCACTGGGAGGTCACAGAGGTCAACAGTTTGACAGGAGAATCTCGTCTCTTGGTTTTCGGCGCAGTAGAATTAGTCACCGTCTCACAACTATAAATATTCACAGATCCTGATGTTGCGACGCGTTATCCGCCCACGCCCTGGGAGAGGTGGCCTGGCTGTCATGGAGGCAGATGTTTTTGTGTGATGTTTGTGTGTTTGCGTGTTTGTGGTGAAGTCGTGGGTGGCTGGTAGAAGGAGGATGCTGCACGTTTAACTTTTTTTTTTTTTTTTTACTGTGTATTTACTTGTCTGGGCAGATGAGGAGAAGTGTAGAAAGTAGCTCGAGTCAGAAATCACACCCAGAACAAAAAGAGTGAACATGTGCAGTAGGTGGCGCCGCACACATTAACTCCACCTTGTTGTTGTTGTTGTTGTTGTTCTCAGAATGTGGTTTGTGTGCAGCTGTAATCAGCCTGTGGCTGGAAGATTGATGTGTGATCTGATGAAATTGTGTGATGATGTTTTGTGTAGCGGCCTAACGTCACCTCATGATTACACCAATAACCTTTTTAAGAAATTAAACACACAATTCAAATCCCTGGCAGCCCCAGCCCCTTGTACAAAAACACAAACAACAGCTGTGTCCTTATTGTTGCTTCCTGCAAGAGCTGGCCAATCAGGTTTCTCCTTCCAGCAGTCCACTTCCTGTTACCTTATGTTTGTTGTTATTGCGGCTGATGAGTTCATGCTCTCGTCAGTGTCGGTTTTGTTGTTTTTAATTGCAGATGTATTTGATGTTTCGGATGATAGATATCATTGTGGCAGTAATGACATCACGAGAGCATGTTGTCTCTGTGTGTGTGTGTGTGTGTGTGTGTGTGTGCGTGTGTGTGTGTGTGCGTGTGCGTGCGTGTGTGTGTGCGTGCATGTGTGTGTGACTGTACCAAACTCGTTCACGCTCTGAGAAAGACGTCTGTAGTGTCACAATGTGTTCGTGTCGTCACAGTGCGTGTGTGTGTGTGTGTGTGTATGTGTGTGTCTGTGTGTGTAACACAATGAGTGGAGGCCTTCCCAGTAACGAGCACCACAAATAACCCCACCTGTCACGTCACAGCGTAGCCTCACGGGGTCTTCAGCTACACAGACCCCATAATATCACCAGTTGTGCGTTTTGACCTCGTGTCGACACATGAACACATTGCGTCGCAAAGCTGAACGTTTTTATTCCACTTCCTCTTTGTGAATGTGATGTTTGGGATGATTGTCGAGTGTCATTTTGTTCGGGGTTCGGGGTTGGGGGTTGGGGGTTGGGGTGGGGGGGGGGGGGTTGTGGGGGGGTGGGGGGGGGGGGGGGGGGGGGTGGGGTGGGGGGTGGGGGGTTGGGGGGTTGGGGTTTGGGGGTTCGGGTTGGGGGTTGGGGGTTGGGGGTTCGGGGTTGGGGGTTGGGGGTTGGGGGTTTTGTGCCGACACAGTCTCCATCTGTCCTGCACTCGCCAGGTGCTGCAGATCCTCAGTGGTTTATTTCTGTTCAGGCCTCTCGGGGCTTTGTCAGTGGCCTGCTGAGTCCTGGCATGTGGGAGTCATTCATTAAGGGCGGTTGGGGGTTCGGGGTTGGGGGTTGGGGGTTCGGGTTGGGGGTTGGGGGGTGGGGGTTGGGGGGTGGGGGTTTTGTGCCGACACAGTCTCCATCTGTCCTGCACTCGCCAGGTGCTGCAGATCCTCAGTGGTTTATTTCTGGTCAGGCCTCTCGGGGCTTTGTCAGTGGCCTGCTGAGTCCTGGCATGTGGGAGTCATTCATTAAGGGCCAGTACGTATATTTAGCGTCCGGCTGTAGTACGTCGTGCAGCACCGTCATCTTTCATTTTCACGATATCAGAGCCCTGGCCGTTTCCATGGTGACGGGGCCACTTGGCCAGGAGCCCGGGGTTTTTCCGCGGCGGTGTTTGTGATGGTCAGCAGACTGCGGGTCCGAGTTGTTGGGGTCTGCTTTTGTTTTGTTTTGTGTGGGGGACACAAAGAGAGAAGCGTCTGTGTGAGTGGACATGTTGTGTTGTGTTATGTTTGTTTACCTGCGTCCAGCTGAGAGGAGACGACAGCTCCTGTCGCTCTGCTCGTCTGCACACAGACAGACAGACAGACAGACAGCTTCAACAAACCACTGACATGATGCTTCTTTTTTTTTTTTGGACTCTTGTGTCTCGTGTGACATTTGGCAGCACTGAGCTGCTCCCTCCCCTCAGCCCCCACTCGGCCTGAGCCGTGTGTGTGTGTGTGTGTGTCTGTGTGTGCGTCTGTGTGTGTGTGAGTCAGTGTGGTGGTCCTGGTGTGAGCGTGTCAGCGGCTCAGTGTGTGTCTCAGCTCCCTGAGTTTGAGGGAATCATTCGTGGCGGTGGTTGAACACAGTGGACGCAGCTCGGGTCCCGCTCAGGTAAGACTCACCTCAGGCGGCCATGTTTGATTGTGATGTCAATCGCTGGTTTGTACAGATGAAAGTCAGATCTCTTTTATCTGTTTATCTGAGACGTGCGTTACTGATCGATGTGTCGCACAGTCGCATCAGTCACATCTCAGTGAAGCTCGCAGGGTGTACGTGTTGTGTAGTTGTGTCGTTGTCGTCGTCTTTTTGTTTTTGACTGGAAAGACGTGCTGTCGTTTTTGATACACACTACATTGTGTACTTTATGTTTATACTATACTGACTTTACTCTCTTTACACATGTGTGTGTGTGTGTGTGTGTGTGTGTGTCTGTGTGTGTGTGTGTGGGGGAGGTGATCCCCTTAAGTGCTGAGGTGTGTGAGTTTGTTGTTCAGCTGCTGCACATGTCTGTCACTATTTTGGTTTACTCCCTTTGGTTTCTCTCCCTCTCTCTGTCTCACACACACACACACGCACGCACACACGCACACACACACACGCACACACGCACACACACACACACACACACACACACACACACACACACACAGAAACTACTCAATGCAACATTACTACATTGACAGATACAGCAAAGTGTAGTTTGTGTATTTACTGTTGTTATGATATGTATGAACATTGATGCTCTGATCAGTCTGTTGATGGACAACATTAGAGGAGACCCCCCCCCAACTCCCCCCCCCGGGTTAACATTCCTTGGAGACAATTATCTTTCCCTGCTTCCGGTCAGAGCTGTGACTCTGCAGCTGTCTGCTGTCCAGAATATTCCTGTGACCTCTGACCTGTGTCCTCATCAACAAGGCTCCGTCATCAGACGACCTCCCCCCCC
>JAFBJQ010004039.1:20175-37722 GCA_016785345.1 Trinectes maculatus | reverse complement strand
CAACATTAGAGGAGACCCCCCCCCAACTCCCCCCCCCGGGTTAACATTCCTTGGAGACAATTATCTTTCCCTGCTTCCGGTCAGAGCTGTGACTCTGCAGCTGTCTGCTGTCCAGAATATTCCTGTGACCTCTGACCTGTGTCCTCATCAACAAGGCTCCGTCATCAGACGACCTCTGACGCTTTATTCAGCCACAGTGACGGCGCCCCCCGCAGCCACACGTGATGGTTTAATCAGTCGTAGTCGTGACCAGTAATTAAGTTGTTCATAAATTAGGAGTTGCTAAAGGGCTGTTCCGTCTATCAGATATCTTCATCGTCTCAGCAGGTGCTGATGGTGGCTTAACACTGCTGAGAATATTGATCGTGTACAGATTTATTGGATCCCATCAGAAGCCTGGGGACCAGGTTGACTGGGGGGGGGGGGCGCGGGGACGGGGGGGGGGGGGGGGGGGGGGGGGGGGGGGGGGGGGGGGGGGGGGGGCAGATGTCTGTGTCTCACTGTGAGTGAGGTTGTGTTTCCAGAGCCGCCCTCACTCTTGGTTTCAGGCCGCGTCCGTGGGAAGGAGGAAACCCAATCTGCTGTCCATCGTGCGTTCACATGCAGGATGAGAGTTCTCTCTCTGTTGTGGATAATAAAGCCGTCATTGCTGGCGGGGCCGTTTGGGCCCTTTCACTCCACGTCTGTTGGAGTTTGTAATTATGGATAAAGACGCCTCGCTGCCGCTCCTCTTGTCCAGTTGCACTCCGCTTGACGTCTGTGGTCCATCGGCTCCGAACTGAAAACCGAGGTGGAACCGGGCATCGCATCAAAGACCAACACGTCTGTGGACTCTCGTCTCCTCCCGTCATTTATCTCGCCGTGATTGATTGTTGATTGACTTGCGGGTGTGTTTTTACAAGCTCGTCACCCCCGCGTCCTGTCGAGGTCGAACCCTCCTCCTCTCTTTTTCTCTGGCCTCCGCTCGTTTGGCTTTGTGGTGAAACTGAGCCTTCGCTTCATCGAATTTTCCATCAACGGCAGCAAATAACAACAGGGTCAGACGAGGCGAGCGCGGCCCTCAGCACGCAGCGCGGAGGCCGGGGCCACAGGCTGGGGTTTGGCCTGGCCTGCTCAATCTGCCCCCTGCTGGTGGATGGGTTTGCTTCGGGAGCAACATTAAACTGAGCTCATCCTCCTGTTCGTATCTGAGGCCTGGTCCGGCCTCCGTTGTCTCAACTCAGACGGTGTTGTCTCCCGCGCTGCAGAGCTGTCGACGGGCTGGTGGACGGCGATGGCGGGATGTTTAGCCACCGCCGCGGCTGCTGCCTCGGGGCGGGACATGACTGAATAGGTTTTGTGTTCGTGTCCTGAATAGCTGGCTTTACGATTGTATTGTGTTCAGGGGAAATGGGTGGTAAATCTCCACTCTGCCAAAACATTTCTCACTTCACCGCGTTCTCGCGCTGCTTTTCTAACACACCCTGCGTTCCCGTCTCCTCCGGCGACTCCCGGACTGACTGGGACTCAGCACAGTCCCACTTCCCTCGCTGCACGGGGCTCAGCACATTCCTCCGAGACGGAGAGAGGGGCTTAAATAAACACTCCCGTCTGTCTCTAAATGAGTTTACGCAGTCATTATGCATAATGGTGGATAATTAAGGTTAATTAATCGGAGGTTTTTTATTGTTGTGCTTCCTGGGACTGGTTTATGCTTCCGAGTGCAGTCGGCCCTCGGAGCAGCGTGTGTTTCTCTGTGTTTGGTCAAATTGTGCACGTTCCCGTTCCCATCCCGTTCTCATCCCGTTCCCATTCCGGTCCTCCTCCTGAGCCGAGCGCTGTGCCGCGAGCAGGACGGAAAAATCCTGAAGACGCTTAACGAAGGAAAACAACAAAACAAACACAAGACAGAAGATGACAAGACTGTTTGTATGGTTTTCTCTCCGCACAGACTGGAAAACACACCTGCCTGCTGTTTACTGGCCTCGGTTCACTATAGTTACACAATCATGCACAAAAACTCACACGACCCCAACATCTTCAACACCCCCCATAGTCGTTAGTCTCATGAGGTCATGCGTTGCGTTCAGCCCTTTCAGGTGTGTGTTTACTTTAACAGTGTTTTTTAATAAAAGATTCCGCTGCGTTGACGGGGATTGTGCGTTTTGTGCGTTTTGTCCGTTTTGTGCGTTACCAGTCAAACTGCGAGCATCTGGCCGTGAAGGCCGCGGAGAATCGTCAGGATTGATTCCACGAGCGACTTGAGAAGAAGAAAGTGGCGAGGTCTCGTCGACAAAAAGAGACCTGGGTTTCCCGAGCAGATCCGCGGCAGACCCCCCCCCCCCCCCCCCCCCCCCCCCCCCCGCCCCCCCCCCCCCCCCCCCCCCCCGTCTCCCTGCCTGCTCCTAATCTGGAAAAATGGATTTCCAAACCACACAGTCATATTGGTTTCCTCAAACAATCAGAGTTTTACACACTGTCATGTCTGCAGCGAGGAATTCGGCCTGTTTCGCACAACAGAGTCAGCTCACGTGTGATGGCTGTGTCGTCCCGGCCTCTCTCTCTCTCTCTCTCTCTCTCTCTCCGTCAGGGTGAGCACAGGTTAGTTTCCTGTCATTTCACACGCGTTTCCTGTGTGTGACTTTATCCGAGGCTTCTCCACCTGTCACTGCTCAGTCTGATCCGCCTCGGCGATGACAGCGAGCGTCGTGTTCCCGTCTCATCCAACCTGACTCACGCTCATTCACCTCCACTTCCTGTTCCCGCCGTTCACTCGTTCACTCTGTCCGTCTGATCCCACACTCTGTGCGTCTGTCTGTGTGTGTGTGTGTCTGATGTCTGACTGACCCGGATGAATGGAACAGCTGTTCTTCCAGAACACTCCCGTCTGTCTCTAAATGAGTTTACGCAGTCATTATGCATAATGGTGGATAATTAAGGTTAATTAATCGGAGGTTTTTTATTGTTGTGCTTCCTGGGACTGGTTTATGCTTCCGAGTGCAGTCGGCCCTCGGAGCAGCGTGTGTTTCTCTGTGTTTGGTCAAATTGTGCACGTTCCCGTTCCCATCCCGTTCTCATCCCGTTCCCATTCCGTTCCTCCTCCTGAGCCGAGCGCTGTGCCGCGAGCAGGACGGAAAAATCCTGAAGACGCTTAACGAAGGAAAACAACAAAACAAACACAAGACAGAAGATGACAAGACTGTTTGTATGGTTTTCTCTCCGCACAGACTGGAAAACACACCTGCCTGCTGTTTACTGGCCTCGGTTCACTATAGTTACACAATCATGCACAAAAACTCACACGACCCCAACATCTTCAACACCCCCCATAGTCGTTAGTCTCATGAGGTCATGCGTTGCGTTCAGCCCTTTCAGGTGTGTGTTTACTTTAACAGTGTTTTTTAATAAAAGATTCCGCTGCGTTGACGGGGATTGTGCGTTTTGTGCGTTTTGTCCGTTTTGTGCGTTACCAGTCAAACTGCGAGCATCTGGCCGTGAAGGCCGCGGAGAATCGTCAGGATTGATTCCACGAGCGACTTGAGAAGAAGAAAGTGGCGAGGTCTCGTCGACAAAAAGAGACCTGGGTTTCCCGAGCAGATCCGCGGCAGCCCCCCCCCCCCCCCGTCTCCCTGCCTGCTCCTAATCTGGAAAAATGGATTTCCAAACCGCACAGTCATATTGGTTTCCTCAAACAATCAGAGTTTTACACACTGTCATGTCTGCAGCGAGGAATTCGGCCTGTTTCGCACAACAGAGTCAGCTCACGTGTGATGGCTGTGTCATCCCGGCCTCGCTCTCTCTCTCTCTCCCTGTCTCTCTCTCTCTCTCTCTCTCTCTCTCCGTCAGGGTGAGCACAGGTTAGTTTCCTGTCATTTCACACGTGTTTCCTGTGTCAGACTTTATCCGAGGCTTCTCCACCTGTCACTGCTCAGTCTGATCCGCCTCGGCGATGACAGCGCGCGTCGTGTTCCCGTCTCATCCAACCTGACTCACGCTCATTCACCTCCACTTCCTGTTCCCGCCGTTCACTCGTTCACTCTGTCCGTCTGATCCCACACCCTGTGCGTCTGTCTGTGTGTGTGTGTCTGATGTCTGACTGACACACCGCGCTGTGCAACATCCTCAGGTCACAGTCCCGGATGAATGGAACAGCTGTTCTTCCAGCATTCTGAGAATTCCCGCTCCTCCTGCTGTCAGTGTAGAGGTCGAGAGGTGAACGACACGCACACACTTTCTTCCAATGAGATTTGCTGTAGTTGTGTGTCTACGCTATAGGAAATAATTATATTATTGTTATTATCATATATAGAAATTAAAGAAATAGCAATAAAAGCAACAAATCGTGACCTGAAACTGGTTCTGTGAGCCTGGATGTGATGTGGTCACATGGTGCCCGGGGGTGGGGGGGTTGGGGATGGGGTTGGGGTGGGGGGGGGGGCGGGGGGGGTTGGGGATGGGGGGGGGGGGGGGGGGGCGTCGTTCCTTTCATCATCACTCTGTGAAGAGAGAGGAGGCTGGTTGTGTTGTAGACTCTCTCATCCCTCCTGGGTCCCAGACCAGGGAACAAAGCGGTCGGCAGTCCCCAGACACACACACACACACACACACACACACACACACAGTGATGTCTGACTGGAAGGAGGGAAAGGGTGTATCTGCTTCCCGTAACACGGCGTCTCGTCAGCGCCTCAGGGTGGCTGATATTTGGCAGATATGGAAACTCAGACATGCCCAGAAGGTGTGTGTGTGCGTGCGTGTGTGCGTGTGTGTGTGTGTGAGAGTGACTACTTGAGACTGGCAGGCCTCCATCATATCTGGCAGAGGTTTATTTAATGTGGGTTATTTTCAGATCAAATAAGATTTTATTGCAAAGGTAAATGAATTTCATGATTCATGACTCTTTCCCCCTGCAGGATTAATAAAGCATGATTATATCTTTGGTCTGAAAGATGTTTTTTTTTAAATCCTTTATTGGAATTCTTCTGGCAGAACATGTTTTCAGGCCTTTTCTTCATGAAGCTGCAGATATGGTTCTCCACACGTTAGAACCACACTGTCTTAAATCTGACCTTAACTTCAAGGTGCTGCATAAAATGAGGCTGATGACGTTTGTGTCACATGTGAGAGTGACGTTTCTCCGTCCTCCTCCACCAGGTGGTTCTGTGAAGGCCGCGAGCTGCACACCTCTCCTGACATTCAGATCTGGAGGGATGGCGACCTGCACACGCTGGTGATCGCTGAGGCCTTTGAGGACGATACTGGACGTTACACGTGCGTGGCGTCCAACAGCCTCGGCGCAGACAACACCTCTGCAGAGGTTTACATCGAAGGTCAGACGCCGTCACGTTTAACGACTTTTAACATCTCTAATATGGAAATAATCTTTTATTTTAAAACCTTATTGATGAGTGTGTTATTTATGTTAAGTTGTGTTTTCTGATTCCGCAGGAGCTTCGTCTTCAGACTCAGACGGGGAAGGAGCAGGATCCAAATCCAGATCAGGAACCATGTCTCAGTAGGTGTTTCTGCCTGACCTCTGTGACCCCGTGAACCTTTGAACCCTGAACAGGTTAACTGAGCCCTGCGGCGGCCAATCAGGTCCACTGCCTGCTCCCATTTAACTCTGCCCCTAACGAGCCATAACCTCGGCCCCTCGCTATGTCCTCTGAGGACCACGTCGGGTTTGTGTCCACTTATGTGGACTTATGTCCACAAGTCCAACTTTTTACCCCTTTTTTCACTTTTTGCTCTGTGTTTTTTTTTCTAACAATACGATCATCGTCGCCCAAAACCCCCGAGGGCCTTCCTCGACGCTCCACCCTGGTCCAGTCGCTGTCCCAGCCCCCACAGAGGGTAACGACAACAACACACACACACAGCATACACACACACACACACACACACACACTGTTTACAGAATGAATAACATGATCATCGTCTGTGTGGACACTGTCCTGTAGGTGCAGAGCCCGGTGTCGTCCCTGTATAGCGGTGAGGTGTCAGGCCCACCTGTATTCACCAAGGTGAGTGTGGACCACACATACTGTGTGTATCGACTGTCAAATATAAACCTGTATGAGCCTCGTGTTTGTTTTTATTTACAATGTTACAATGTTACAACCAGCTGACGGGTTTTTGTCCCACTAAGCCAGTACTCACATGTGGTATACGGTAATATTTATTTACATGTATACACACATAGAAGGTTTTGATGGAGGTTGATGGATGGAGCCCCCCCCCCCCGACTGACCCACAGGGGTCACGTCTCTTTCACTCTCATTCAGCCAGTCAGTCAGGCCCTAAATCATTTTCCACTTCATTACAAAAAGACATTTGTTTTTCTTCTCTCTCTCTCTCTCTCTCACACACACACACACACACACACACACACACACACACACACGCACACACACACTCACTCTCCTCCTTTAAGTGCTGCCACAGGCTTTAATCATCCCAGCGGGAGAGGATGTTCGCCTCAGGTGAAGTCAGCACCGTCACCAGTAAAACACACATGAGTCGTCGAACACGTGGTGCAACACAAAGAGAGAAAGGCTGAAGCTCTCACGCACACTCATCTCATCACTGACGCTGAGAGGCTCCTGATGATGGACGCTCCAGTCCGCGACATCGCTCTGTCAACAGGGAGCAGAGAAAACACCACGCTGACGCTGAGCCGCTGATGAAACGGTCACGTGACTGAACGCACATAACACAGCTTCACTCCTCGCCATCCTGAAACCCGCTGACTCGTCACAACATCACTTCACAGAAGCAGAAACAGATATTCTTCATCGATTTCCCCCCAAATTGTCAGAGATGATTAAAAAAACAATAGTTTGACAACCTGCTAAATATTACTATTACTAAAAATATTAAATTACTAAATATATACTATTTATTGTGTTAACGATGTTTTAAAGAATCAATCAAACCAGCAGAGGGACTGAGAGGAAGAAAAGTTGAAACTGGAACAAATGGAAAGTCTTTATTTCAGAGCTTCCTGTGTGAACGGGGATTCAGGAGCACGTTGGGAAGTTGTTCCCGGAACCGAGGTCAAATCCTGTGACGTTCTAAAAGTTCTCGTCTTGTGTGCAGCTCCTTCAGGAGATCCAGGCGTCCGAGGGCCAGGTGGTGGTTCTGGAGTGCAGGGTCCGGGGGAGCCCTCCTCTGCAGGTCCGCTGGCACCGTCAGGGAGAGGAGATCCTGGACTCCCCCGATTTTCGTATTCTCCAGAAAAGTGAGAGAATCTTCTCGTGAAGCTCGTCACTGTTATTATTATTATTTTTTAAATCTAAATTTACAAGTTTCAAAAAGAAAAAATCCAAATTCTTTCTTGTTTCCTCCTCAGAGCCTCGATCTGCAGCTGAGCCAGGTACAGTGTGTGACCTCACCTCCTCGCACTCTGTCATTATGACTCTGTCGATTAGCACAGCGCCCTCATCTGATTAGTAACGGATTATGATCGCGAGTCTCCGGACTCCGCTGGAGTTTGATGGTTTCATCAGGAGCCGCAGGCGAATCACGAGTCAGTACGCCTGTGTCTCACAGCACGCAACATCTGCTTCAGTCAGAGGGACACACTGGGAACGTCTGCGACACCCGGCCGCGCACACACACTCAGAAAACACACACAAATAATGACACACGCACGCACGCACACACGGTTCCCATGTGTGTGAGTCAGGGGTCAGTTCAGGTGTGAGTCACTGCCAGGTCTGTGAATATTAGTGTTTATGTGTCTGTCTGCTCCTCATGAACATGGCCACATCACATCACATCGCCTGTCTCCTCTCTGCGTGTCTCACTGTGGGGAGTGACTCACCTGTCTACGTCTCCCTGTCGACCGTTCACATCACCTGTCTTCCTGTTAGTTTGTGAGTAATTCCGCGTCGTCATGGCGGAGTGTAAACATGAGTGTGTTTTGTCAGAGGAGATCTGCACCCTGGTGATCGCCGAGGCCTTCCCGGAGGATGGAGGTCTGTTCTGCTGCACGGCGTCCAACCCGTACGGCGGCGTGAACACCACGGCCCAACTCACTGTCACTGCAGGCGAGTGCACGTCCCACTTCACACACACCTTCTCTGTGTCCTTCTGAAAACCTCATGTTCATGGGTCAGTGTTGTGTCTGCTTATGAAGGGGTGAGAGGCGTGCGTGCTTTTCTGTCTATTATTATTTTTTTGTTATTATATTATGTAAGTGTGTATGTTATGTTATATAAGTTTATATTGTTATACGTGTATGTACAGTACAGGATCCACTGCAACGTTAATGGCTGAATAAACAGGAAGTGCATTAGTCTGACTGGATCCAGCTGCAGGTTTAGATCAGCTGTGACACAGTCATCGGGGTGTGTGTGTGTGTGTGTGTGTGTGTGTGTGTGTGTGTGTGTGTGTGTGTGTGTGTGTGTGTGTGACCAGAAGACAAACTCCGAGTATGAAAGTAGAATGTTTTTCACTCTCCTGCTGTTTGTTTCTTTCAGTAGCCGAGGACTCGTCCAGTAATGGCGTCTCTGGCGACAGCTCGGGGTTCGAGGACATGCCTGCCTTCCCCCCTCCCCCCCCACCCACAGAGATCAGCCTCCTGGAGCTGCCGCCCAAGACGTCGCCTCATCCCAGCGGCGAGTCTCTCCATGTGAAGGAGCTGGAGATCTGGCCCAGCGTGTCAGCTCTGCCTCCAGTACAGGTGGGCTCAGAGGTGGAGGATAAGAAAGTGGGGGCGGAGTTTCTACAAAATGGTCAAACGCTGAATCTGCCGTCACCGCCGAGTCCACCGAAAGAGACCACACCACCGCCCCCGCCCCCACCTCCACCGCTACCTCAGTCTGACCCTGCGGCAGAGGTCGCCGGTCCAGCTCAGGTGACGCTTGACTCACCTCCACCCTCAGACAAGCTGTCTCCATCCCCCGGGAAGGAAGGTCCTCCACTGCCCACCAAGCCCAAACCAAAGCTGTGAGTACCTGTGGTTTCCCCGTGTGTCTGTGGCCCGGGGGCAGATCGGGCTGCTGGGAGAGAGACAGGCGAGGGGGGGGGCTGTCTGAGGTCTGGTGTCTTTGTGAAAGGGTTAACGGGGGAATCCCAGTCTCTTTTTTTTTTTTTGTAGAACAAAACCATTTCCTGCCTTTCTGTCGGTGTCAGTGTGGCATCGTGTGCCAGCTGCCGTCTGTCTGTGGCTGTAAACAGATCCGTGTGGCTTGTGGCTGGATGGCTGACCCCACACTGCATGACCCGGCCCGGACACAGCCGTCAGGTCGGAGGTCACTGCTATCAGAGGGGAGATGGGCATTGAAAGGCTTTGTGTTCAATGGTCCAGTGTCGTTGACATGTGAGCGCTGAACATGTCTGTTGTGCATGGATTTTTTATTTTTGCCATATGATAAGGAAATATGTGCAGTGTTAAAGCAACTGTAAACAGGGACGTAGCATTTGCACGATTGACGTCTTAATCCCTGAGGTTGTTGATGAGGTTTCCTATATTCATATTTATATTTATATTTATATTTATATTTATATTTATATTTATATTTATATTTATATTTATACCGGTGGTCCTCGAGTTACGTCGGAGGTCCGTTCCTGAGAATGTGTCGTAACCGAATTTTGACGTAAGTCGGACCATACATTCATTGTGCCATTGTGCACACATTGTGCCACTAGATGTCGCCATAACGCCACGCTTTTTGTCCCTCTTGTCACACTGTAGGGGTTGAGATCACGAGTGTAATGAGCATTTCCTTTAGATTTCTGATATCAACCGTGTAGACCCTGTGTTGTGAATAAACCTACGGTATCGCCACGATCCCGAACGCATCTGTGTCCGTGTGCATCCCCCCCCCGCCGCTGGCCAGCCTGCCATTTCACATAAGTAAACACAGCGAGCGCTCACCAACTAGTTCCAGTGTGAAGTCTGTACGTATTTACGGGGCAAACCGCTTAAGCCGAAACAAGGAAGTTCACGGGAGATGTGTCGTAACCACGAAAACGATGTAATTCACGACCGACGTAACTCGAGGACCCCCCGTATTTATATTTATATTTATATTTATATTTATATTTATATTTATATTTATATTTATATTTATATTTATATTTATATTTAAATGTGAACCAGTTGGTGATGTCATAGACCTGTCAGATGATTGACAGTAGGTTTCTTCATGATGAGTCTGGATGACGCAGGCGGTGAGGTGCGTCGCTGCGGCTTACGGCTGCGTGTAGACCAGAATGTGGTTTTGGCTTTGCATGTGTCCCGAGTTTGACTCCCGATCATGTGACCTGTTGCGTATCTGTTTGTCATAAACGTTGTAACTTGTTAATTCTGTGCTTCCAGAGCTGAGAATGTAGAGGAGAAGACAGAAAATAACAGGTAAAGTTACCGTGGCAGCAAACACAGTGTCAGCAATTAGCATTAAATTGATGTGCTGGATGGCAGCAAGCGGCCTATGTAACATATTATATATATATATATATATATATATATATATATATATATATATATATATATATATATATATATATATATATATATATGACTTTATTTGCGTTGTTGAAGATGGTCACGCTGATGTTTGATGTGTTTCTGTGTTTGACACGTTTGGTTTTCATTAGTTTCCTGACGTCACACCTCGTTACCACGACTCTTTAGTCGACCATCGTTATTTACAGTCTACGATACTGAGGTAAACATCGTAATTGGATGTTTTTTTATGGACTTGCTCACATTTGGTTTCCTAAAATAGCACTGAGGGAGTTTCACTCGCTGAGTCTTTCCACAGTTCCAACACGGCTGTGCTGCTGAAACAATCACCCACCAACTGTGAAGCAATTAGAGCGAGTCAGCCCCCCCCCCTCCTGCCGTAGCCCCTTTAAATCTGTAATTACACAGTAAAACCAGAGGCTGCAGTGTGTGTGTGTGTGTGTGTGTGTGTGTGTGTGTGTGTGTGTGTGTGTCCTCAGGTTGTGTGTAGAGCCAGAGGCTGATCAGAAGATACAGTATCACACATTTCACACAGGCGGATCTGTTGTCTCCTCAATGTGTGAAGCGAGATCCCAGTTTGTTACCCTTATTGTTTGTTTGTTTGTTTGTTTGTTTTACGGGAGTACAGTTTATTTAATAAGAGCCACAACTTTCTAACCAGTTACCTCGTTGAACTGCTCTTAATTCAACGGACAGAGCGGAAACTGTGACCCCAGTGTCTGCTCTCTGAAAACAAGGCAATCTCATGTACAGAGCACGCACACACGTGTTGTGTAGTTCTGTTAGAACTGTAGAGGAAAAACAGACAAAAGTCAGTTTAGTGGATTTAATCAAAGACGCAGCGAACGTATGTCCATATTCAGAGGTCAGTCACTGACACGGTGTGGCCCTGTGTGGGGGATGAGATGAGACGATGAGAGTTGCGTTGAGCTGATGAGGCGGAGGAAGTGGTTGTGTGACTTGGCAGGCAGGAGGCAGCGCTGCAGAGCGAGCTGGGAAAACAGAGCCGCTGTTGTTGTCTGCTGAGGGAACAGGGAGCAGGGAGCAGGGAACAGGGAGCAGGGAACAGGGAGCAGGGAACAGGGAGCAGGGCACAGGGAACAGGGAACGGGGAGTGGGGAGCGGGGAACGGGGAACGGGGAGCGGGGAACGGGGAGCGGGGAGCGGGGAACAGGGAACAGGGAGCAGGGAACAGGGAGCAGGGCACAGGGAGCAGGGAGCAGGGAACAGGGAACGGGCAGGTGTTTGGGTGTCGATGCCAGACGTCAGGATAACGAGCAGAAGGAAAGTGTCCCTCAGGGGCCGAGGCTGTGATTGTTCAGCTTCTCCCACACTGTGGAGAACGTAAACAGCTCTGCCCTCCAGATCCTTCGCTCTTATAATAATAAGAATGCACAAATAAAATGTGTTCAGTTGGTGGATTTGATGGATGTTTAACTGTCAGAAGGATAAAAATTAATGAATCACATCAATAATAAACTCATGAAACGATTAAAAGGTAATGTACATACCGTAAATTCTGGACTATAAGCCGCTACTTTTTTCCCACACTTTGAACACTGCGGCTTATAATACGGTGCGGCTAATACATGTTTTTTTCATGGGGCGATACACTCATTGTGCCATTGTGCATACATTGTGCCACGTCGCTATAACACCACGCTAAACTAAGAGTTTATTATGGTGAATTGCCTTTTGTCCCTCTTGTCCCTCTTGACACACCGTAGGGGTTGAGACCCCCCGCCGGCCGGCCGGCCATTTTACATAAGTAAACACAGCTGTGGAGGTGCCGGCACTCTCTGCAGCGCTGAGAGCGCTTCACAGTCAAACTGATACGTTTGATGAAGCGGTTTACATTTAGTTGTGTCCCATTTCAGGGTTTTACATTCTCTGTCTCTCTGCAGCGCTGAGAGAGAGAGCGAGCGCTCAGCAACTCTTCCAGTGTGACGTCTGTACGTATTTACGGGGCAAACCGCTTAATCCGAAACAAGGAAGTTAACGGGAGATGTGTCTTAACTACGAAAACGACGTAATTCGCCACCGACGTAATTAGAGGACCCCCTGTATCTCATACAACGGGGGACACATGCGGCTTAAAATCCGGTGCGGCCTATACAAGTACAAAATTGTTTTTCTTTCTAAAATTGGAGCGTGCGGCGTATAATCAGGTGCGCTCTGTAGTCAGGAATTTACGGTATACATATGCTAAGATGGATGACAGCTGTGTTAGAAACGTGGTCTGGAGGATAAACCGTGCAGATGTGATAAACAGATATGAAACACACTCTGGTACAGCGCATAGAGACGAGCTGCAAATCACCAGCCGCATGAAACCTTGTGTCTCCACTTGAGGTCAGTGTCACGTTTGACAGAGTTACGGTCTCGTCTGATTTAACTGATACATAACTCCCCTCTGTTCAGGGCTTTAGCTGTACATGTGTGTGTGTGTGTGTGTGTGTGTGAACTCAAACCATGATGGACTTATAACACCTGCAGCCTGTAAATCTGTGTGTGTGTGTGTGTGCGTGTGTGTGTGTGTGTGTGTGTGTGTGTGTGTGTGTGTGTGTGTGTGTGGATTATGGATATAGGTATGGTGTAAGTCTATAACAGTATATGTAACAGTCTGTGTCTATTCTTTTTTTCCTCTGCGCTGCTACTTTTTCTGTCGATGTGTCGAAATAGATTTTTTTTCAAATATTAATGTGTCATTTTCCTTAATCTTACTCACGTTGTGGGGACCTAAAGCCGTTTACACAGTCACGTTATGGGGACATTACCATCATATAAAGTATTATTATTATAGGGTTGTGTGTGTGTGTGTGTGTATATATATATATCTCAATGTTTTCTGTGTTTCACAGTATTATTTTGATTTTGTGTGGTTTGTTCTATTTTATATATTGTTGTGTATTCAGTAAAACGTTAAGTCATGGTTGTGACTAAATTGTGTTTAGGAAACACGGCTGTAAGACACGGGAGGAGACAGTCGCTGCAGCGCGCCGTAGGTGTGACCACCATGATGTTGACCTTGATAATAGGTGCAGAGCCTGGTATTATAGGTGAGGATAATGTCTGGGTGGGCGTCGCACAGCGAGCACAATTAGCACAGGCAGCAATTATCCTCGTTCCACAGCTTAATCTCTCTTTCATAAGAGCAGGAATCAGCTCCGACAGGCCAAATCGTTCTCTTGCACGAATCCCACTCAGCAGTCTGCTTTTATTTGTGCGCTGAACTTCCCCCAGCGTCATGCCTCTGATTTATAATGACTTTCATTTTGCCTCGGTATTGAAAGCAGGCACATGTCTGCAGGAGCTCATCCTCCTCCTCTCCCACTATTATGATTCTGTTGGTGGTTTTTTTTTGTTTTTTTTGTTTTTGATTTGCTGTTATAATGAACGACTGACTGCGAGGGTCAGACGCACAAAGCCAGCGGGTGACGAAAGCGGCTAACGCTGTGCACAGTCAGCAGTTTCATCACACAGAGTTACGGACAGTGTTTTAGTGCGGCTGAAGCAGAAGAGGCCTCGTGAAGGAAAGAACAGAGGTGAAGAGGTGAAGTGAAATAATCGGAATGAGCTTTTTAAAGCGATAGCGTCGGCGTTGTCTGTGATGTAAACAAACGCTATGGAGCAGTGATAATGTTGGTAAATGGTTGTTGTTGTTTGGTGAAATTTGGTGTTTTTGGTGACGCCTTGTTACGTATGCGCTGCAGCTTGACCTTTGACCTCGCGATCCCTGTCCGCTGACACGTGTGTCGTCCCAGGGAGATGAAATGATTCTGCGGCAGCTCCAAACCCCTTTAACCCGGCTGAGGTTGTTGTCAGGGGCAACCGTGCACACATCGATGGCAACAAATCGTTCCATGCCAACTGCGCTCATCACACACACACACACGCACGCACACGCACACTTAAACTCCCGCGTGTGCTCACAGTGTAAAGCAGCAGGGGATTGGCTCGGGTTTTGTGTCCGTTTGAAGAATTTCTGGCTTCTCGTATTAAATAAGTAAAGTAGGATCTGTGTTGTGTTGTGTTGTGTTGTGTTGTGTTGTGTTGTGTTGTGTTGTGTTGTGTTGTGTTGTGTTGTGTTGTGTTCGGTGCTCCCACTGCTGAGCGAGGACATGTGGCTGCCAGGATCCATCCCATATCTGCGCTGTGACTCAGAGCTTCCTCTCAGCGGTGTGTTTGTTTATGAGGTGCGAGTCATGAACTCTCTAATGAAGTATTAACAATCACTTTCTTGTCGAGGTGTTTGCTGGTGGTTTTAAGGGGAGGCAGGAAACGCACACGTTAAACAACCACACGTGGTTCTGGCCACACGCTGAGAGGTTTTACCTTCAAGTGTCTTCTTAATGTAACGGAGGTAAAACTCTGAGTGTGGATCAGTGACCTGATGGGGTCACAGGCTTTTTTTGTTTTGTTTTGATAATGAGCAGATGTAAAAAGGCTGAGACGGAGAGTCGCTGTTGTCAGGGCGAGAGAGAGAGAGAGAGAGAGAGAGAGAGATGGTATAAAAAGTGAAATGAAGTCACCAGGGACACGAGGGAGCAGGAAACAGATAATTTCACATCATCCTCCAGAGTCAGAGATGGGCAGTCCTTAAAAGGATGTGGGAGAGACGGGATTGGCCGACACAACAGACCAACTACCGTCTGATTGGTCGGTTGAGTGAGAACGACCTGAATGGAATGGAGAAACTTTCCAAATAAGGAAGAGAGTTGTCGGAGTTGACCTTCAATCCACAGAGAGGGGGGGTGGAAGAAAGAGGGGGTGGGGGTGGGGGGGCAATGAAAAGAGGCAGTGAGGATCGGGGCGAGCGAGAGAGAGAGAGAGAGAGAGAGAGAGAGAGAGTTGGGTGTATGCTTCAGAGTTGACAGCATGGAAACTCAGTGATCCCCTCGTATAAAGCAGACTGTGATCCCCCAGGAGAGCTGAGCCTGGTATGTTAAACACTGAGGAACACACACACACACACACACACACACACACACACTGCCCTACACACACACACACACACACTCGCAATCTGAGAATCACATTGTTTCCGAATGAGATCAATCAACCTCTGATTATATCCTGAATGTGTATGTGTGTATGTATGTGTGTATGTGTGTGTGTATGTGTGTATGTGTGTGTGTATGTGTGTGGCGTGTGTCAGCATGTGTGGTAGCATGTGTGGTATCTCCCTCTGGACACACTCGACACACAACTTCCACTTGTGGACGTTAATTAGAGGCTGTAATCATGTACACGCACGCGCGCACACGCACACACACACACACACACACACACACGACAGGAGACTCACTCTGACTCACATCAAAGTGTCTGTGAGTCAACACACACACACACACACACACAGAGCAGGACTCTCTCTCTAACCTTTGACCTTTCCCAAATACACACACACACACTCACACACATACAGCTACACAGAAGCCCCCGGCTGGAGCAGATCCACAGACTCCCACCTTCCATCAACACACTGTGACTCATCAGACGCCTGGAAACACACACTGCACTGCACTCCAAAAATAGACGCACAAAAATAGAATCAAAGATTCAATTCCTAAAAAACAGCTTTTATTTCACCGCACAAAAATGCGGAGGGAAATTCTGTTATTGGGAAACAGATCAGTGTGATTGTGATGGGAGTGTGTGTGTGTGTGTGTGTGTGTCACTGTGTCCATCAGTCACACTGGTCCTCAGCTCCAGTACAGTAAACTGTGTGTGTGATATAAAACTCCTGGGTTGTGTGTTGTTGGGTTGTGTTGTGTTTCCGTGTGGTTGTGGGTCAGATGTGAGGTTTTTGTGTTATTGAACTGTTTCCTCACAGTGTCACCTGAAACTGAAAGAAGTGTTTTCCGATGATTAATGATTAAATCCATCTCCTGTCTTCATCGCACAATGTGGACGTGAACACACAAAACGAGGAGACACATGATATGGGTGTCTCTCTCTTTCACTCCCTCATCCTGTCTTTTTTTTTTATACACACTGCTTTTCTCTGTTATTGTCGCGTCCCGAAAATCCCAAGAGGACGCTCCTCTGTCAGCGCAGGGCAGGGCTGAGCTCTTATTCTGAAAAGGAGCTGGTCTGAAATGCCTTTATTGTGAAGGGGAGGGGCAGCAGACAGACTGACTCATGCGGAGGGAGAGAGAGAGAGAGAGAGAGAGAGACGCAGCTCCGGCCTCTGTCACCGTCTGGCTGCGTGGAGCTGTGTATATAAGCTGCTCGTACCTGAGGAGCAGCTCTGAGATGCAGCTCTCTCTCCTGCAGCTTCACCACCACCACCACCTCCAGCACCTCCACCACCCTGCAGGTAACACGTCTTCTCCTCGTTCCTCTGTGTCCTCCTGACACCGGCCCTGACACCGTGGACGCGTCAGGGACGCTGATGGAGACACGGATAAAAACTTTTCAAACTTTTCAAACTTTTCTTTTTTTTTTTTTCTCCTGATTTAGTTTTCATTTGAAAGGCGGAACGTTGGGTTGGTTACGTCTGAATCAGGAAGTGGGAAAAGACAAATGATGAGGAGGGGGGGGGGGAGATTTTTTTTTTTTTTTCCAGGTTTTCCTGGTCGACCGGCTCGGCATGTTAATGTTTAAATCACATGTTGTCAGGATGGATGTGCGGTTGATACCCAGTCATTTAGTGGAGGCTCTGTGGAGGTAGTGAGAGGCTGCAGAGGGAAAAAGAGGAGAAGAAGAAGAAGAAGAAGAGGAAGAGGAAGAGGGACTTTAACAGAGAGAGTGTGTGTTGTTGAGTCAGATGGATGAGTCGACACAATAGTGTGTGTTTGGTTTGAAAACTTGTGTCTTACTCTCAATGGCTGTTTTCTCTCTCTCTCTCTCTCCCTCTCTCTCTCTCTCTCTCCGTCTCGTCCTCCTCCTCCCTCTCCCTCAGCTCCTGCTGCTAATCCCATTTGATGGCAATGTCTTTCCCACTCCAATCCTGGGAAGAATGTCTTCAACATTCCTTCTACGGAGACTGGGAGGGAGTGGGGGGGGGGGGGGGAAGGAGGGAGGGGGAGTGGGGGGTGGGGGTGGGGGGGAGGGGGGGGGGGGGGGGGTGGGTGGGCAGGGGTGGG
>JAFBJQ010004039.1:0-19380 GCA_016785345.1 Trinectes maculatus | reverse complement strand
AGGAAAAAAAGGGAAAGACAGAGTGGTGGGGGGGGGGAAGGGGGGGGGGGGGGGGTGGGGGGGTGGGGGTTTGTGTGTTCTTGCGGTTGTTGAATCCACTGAGGTGTAGGTTTTGTCGCACATTCTCTGGTGGCGTTGGTGGACGTGAACAGCAGAGTGGACGAGGTGGGGGAGGGGGAGGGGGGAGGGGGGCGTCTCTGATTAGCCAACATCTGGAAAAGATTTGGAGACGAGAACTTGGTGGACTCCTGACACCAGGCTCCTCCGGGATGTCCACTGTATTCTGAAGAACTCAAACCTTCTCACCTTCACGGCGGAGGTTTAGGACCTCGGCCTGTCACAGGGAGGACACATGTCCCCGTCCCCGTCCTCGTCCTCGTCCACTCTCATGGTGTCCTCTCTTTGTCCAGCTGGTTTTCTGCAACGCCAGGAGAAAAAGGGGACGTTCACACCACAAAACTTCACACACTCCCTCTCTCCCACAATGACGTGATGAGCAGTGTGATTCAGGCGAGAAGCTGGACGACCACACGACCTCATCACCAGGACACGACACACACACACACACACACACACACACACACACACACACACACACACACACACACACACACACTGTTTGACATATTGTCAACAGCCTCTTTTTCCTTTTTCAACAAGTCTTTGTTAAAGGCTGGAGGCTGATAACCTATCAGCTCGCACTGCTGCTGCAGCGGCTTCCTTCAACACACACACACACACACACACACACACACACACACACACACACACACACACACACAGGCCTTGGAGGTTGTTGGACGTGTCGCCTGTAAAGGCCGAACGAGCGTCCTCACGCCATCTTTGATTGACATTTTGACTCTCTCGCTCACACACACACACACACACGCACACACACACACACACACACACACACACAGACATCTGGCCTCCTGCGTTCTGCCGGTTGTGGTCTGGCTGCAGTTGGATGGAGACCAGATGATGTTGTCATGCACAAATTGGAAACAGCCGCATGGTTTAGCAACATTTTTACAAGTCTGTTACTCTGTTACGGCGCCCCCTGTCCCTCATACAGAATGAAAACATCATGACTGTAGTTTGTGATCACTGTCACTGACGATCCTCCTCCTCCTCCTCCTCCTCCTCCTCCTCCTCCTCCTCCTCCTTCTTCTTCCTGTCAGAAACGCCTTCCAGCTGAAGCAGCTGCAGGACCAGATTCTGTTGGAGCAGCAGGAAGCAGCCAACTGGCAGCAGCAGCAGCAGCAGGAAGTCCCGCCCCTGCCGCACCAGCTGACTCAGGAAGCGCCTCCACCGTCTCCACCTCTCCCCCCTCCTCCCTCCTTCCAGGAGCTGGAGAGCAGCGTCACCATGCAGGCCAGCACCTTCAACTACGCCCGGCCCAAGCAGTTCATCGCTGCTCAGAGCCCCGGGGGGTCGGCCTACGTCACCCAGTCCTCTGGCTCCTCCGGGTCCAGCGTGTCCTCCCCTCTGTCTCCGCCCACCTCGCACAAGCCCTTCAGCAGGGTCACCGTGCCGCCTTTCACCAAGGCCGCCAGCGTGGAGTCTCCGAGCTCCCCTTCCTTCCCGCCTCCTCCTCCACCCTTCCTCATCTCCAGTAACCTGTCCTCGCCATCAGGCCCCGCCCAAGACTTCCCTCCACCCCCGCCACCTCCACCTCCACCTCCACCCGTCTCCATGTCTCCAGCCCACTCAGACACGTCCTCTCCGTTCTCCTCCGTCCCTCCGTCTCCAGCCTCCAGCTTCCTGTCCTCAGTGCTGCCCTCCACCCCCTCCACCCCCTCCACCCCCAGCAGCCCTACAGTCAACGCTCTGGGTCTCCCTAAAGGCAACGGGACTGTGTAAGTGCACACATACACACACACACACACAGAGCGTCTGACACGTTGCATAACACATCACTCGCTCTTTAAACACATCGCGTCTCAGGCGAGCAGCTCTCCCCTTTACATAAACCTGCCTGCAGCAACACACGCTAACACACACGCTAACACACACACACACACACACACACTGACATGTTTACATTTCTGTACCGGACAACACCATCGACACAGGCCCGTTAAACACACTCATCAGACATAGAACCCAGAAAATGCACATGAGTGTTTCAAAGTTAAACAAACTCTGATTTCAACACTGTGGTTTGCATATCTGTATATCTATATATCTGCATATCTATATATCTGCATATCTATATATCTGTATATCTATATATCTGTATATCTATATATCTGTATATCTATATATCTGCATATCTGTATATCTGTATATCTGTATTTATATCTATATCTATATCTATATCTGTATATCTGTATATCTGTATCTATATCTATATCTATATCTATATCTATATCTATATCTATATATCTATATCTGTATCTATATCTATATATCTGTATTTCTGTATATCTATATCTATATCTATATCTATATCTATATCTATATCTATATCTATATCTATATATCTGTATATCTATATCTATGTATCTGTATATCTGTATCTATATCTATATCTATATCTATATATCTGTATATCTATATATCTGTACATCTGTATATCTATATCTATATTCATATCTATATCTATAACTATAATTATCTATGTATATCTATATGTGTGTGTATACACACACACACACACACACACACACACACACACACACACACACACAGATATATATTTATAGAGATGTATCAGTTGTCAGTTGTGTGTCCTGACGATGACGACTGTTTGTTTGCCTGATGTTTGCCTGTTGAAGTCGATGATCCAGATCCAGATGTGTTGTTGTTGTGGAGATAATCTCCTCTGATGGCCCTGGAGAGGGAAATTCGTTTTCTTTCCTCCTCCACCTTCAACTCTTTGCCAGTAGTTTTTCATTAGCCCCTCACTTACTCCCCCCCCCACACCCCCCCCCCCCACACCCCCAGCATTCCTGCTGCAATCAGCAGAGATAAGAAGACACAGCGTGGAGTGTGGAATGCTCCGGCTGGACGTGTCCAGATAAGGGTGCATATGAGAGGAAAGAGGAGTTGACATGTGTGTGACTTTGTTTCTGCTTGTCCGTCTTTCAGGAAAGCCTTCCCCAGGAAGTCCTCGGTCACCAGGACGCCACGCATCGCCTCCGACTCGGACATCCAGGGATCCAAAGACGCCGTCATCCAGGATTTGGAGAGGAAGCTGCGCTTTAAAGAGGAGCGCATAAGTAACGGTCAACAGGTGTGTGTGTGTGTCTGTGTGTGTGTGTGTGTGTGTGTGTTTTAACCCGTGACACACCTGAAGCAGGTGTGAAAAGGTCATTAACAAAAAAAGATTAACAAAAAAAGTCAAACTCAGCTTTTTCAATGACAGGAAACAGATTTTAAACTTTGTTTCATTCGCCGGCAAAAATCAAATGTTTCCTCCGGACGTGATTAACACATGAAGTCTGAGATACAGCAGCAGCTGATTGTGTGTACAACTCACACACTGACCCCGCTGACCCCGCTGACCCCACTGACCCCATTAATCCCTGCTTCCAGAGGTTAACCTATGAGGAGAAGATGGCGCGCAGGCTGCTGGGTGCTGACAACGCTGCCACTGTCTTAAACACACAGGACACAGAGGAGGAGCCAGTGACACAGGTACAGTGGCTCTTTATCAGCATCCACACACCTGGAGGCGTAACAACATAACACACACACACACACACACACACACACACACACCTGGACTCACACAGGCATGGACATCTGTGATCCATACAGGATCAGTCAGGATGTTTGATATACAAACACTGTTTTATACAAATCACACACTGCTGATGTCGTTCCTGTCACATGACCAGTGGTTTTCCTTTCTTTACTGTTTATATACTGTTGAATCGGAGTCCCCCACCCCCACCCCACCCCCACCCCCACAGTCCATGTAAATACTGCGGAGGAGTGAGGTATGAGAGCAGAGAATGATGTCGTCCAGAGTCGATTCCATAAAAAGCTCTGTTTATGCAAACACACCAAAACAGTTTCTTCTTCTGTGATCAACAAAAACCTCCTCGCTGTCGTTTCTGTTTATAAAACGTACGAGGCGCGTGTGTGTGTGTGTGTGTATGTGTGTGTGCGTGTGTGTGTGTGTGTGTGTGCGATGTTGGCATGAGGAATCATCTGATTGGTTGTTGAAAACTTGTCACTGTCATTGCGTCAGAGTTTTGTCTTCACATTATGTCGTTCACATGAAGAACGTGTGTGATGCTCGGTGAACGCACAACACCACAACACAACACAACAACACAACACACAGACAAACCCTCTGTTTTCTCTCAACAGAAAGACAGGTGGTCCAATAGAGACTCGTACCCTCAGAAGGTTAATGAGACCGTTGTGTTGTTATAATGTCACCTGCTGGGCTTTTTGTTCACGTTATACAAAATGTCACAATGTGTGATTATGATAAGTCGCACTTATCAGTGGGAATCAGCTGACGAGGGAACAAATGTCATGTAGGCATAAGCATTATGGAATATTGTGATTCCATATCCACAGTTTCTGACAAACAGAAATATAAAGGTAGTAGATTTGTTGTGTTTTCTGTGAATCTCTGCACCTTTAACACCTTGTTGTTGTTGTTGTTGTTGTTGTTGTTGTTGTTGTTGTTGTTGTTGTTGTTGTGAAGCATGTTTCAGCTCGACTGCTGCACAAGCATGTTCTTTTCTGTCGTCACCTGACGCATGCCACACTGTTACTCTGCATCCGGAATTTCACGTAGTAGCTGCTGCGTGTTTCCTCCTTCCTGATCAGTGGAGCTGTTTCAGAGGGATCATGCCGCAGCAGCTGTCACGGGACGACACCTCGGAGGAGCGGGATGAGCCACTCCTGGCACAGTGGGTCGGGAGTGAGGTGTCGGCTCGCCAGCTGTGCCCGAGGCCTGTCATTATCAGTGGGATGTGTCATCAGAGCGTGCGGCTGTGCAGATGTTCCCTCTGCCTCAGCAAAGCTCCGCTGATGAGAGATTGATGGAGGTGGTGGGAAGGAGGAGGAGGAGGAGTGGCTCCTCTGGGCACAGAGAAATGGGGAATTTTGGGAAAGTATGTCGTTCTGGTGACGATGAAGACGACTTAATGAGGGTGTAAATAATGTGGAATGGGGGCAACCACTTGACTGCTCACTCTTCAATGTGCTCGCCTTTGCCACGAGTTCACGCAAACTCATTCCGGAGTTTTTCCCCGAGTCTCCCTCCTCATGATTCCTCCTCTCTCTCTGCAGGAATACAAAGTGTCCAGCTTCGAGCAGCGGCTGATCAGCGAGATCGAGTTTCGCCTGGAGCGTTCGCCGGTGGAGGAGTCAGACGATGACGTGCAGCACGATGAAGACTCCGCCGGCCAGGGGGTGGCGCCGTCCTTCAATCAGAAGCTCAAACACTACAAAGTCTTTGAGGGGATGCCGGTGACCTTCACCTGTAAGGTCACCGGAGATCCCAAACCAAAGGTGGGAGCTTCTACCTGAACCATAAATATGTCGGTTTCCCACTGGCTTTATTTGGGAGTTGTTGCTGTGTGGTGTTGTTGATGTGTGGTGTTGTTGATGTGTGGTGTGTGTGTAGATACTGGACATATGCTTTGTGTTTGTGTTATGTGATTATTAGTAAATGTTTGATTTTTTTCTCCGTCATCAGCAGTCGGTTGGTTTTCAGTGTGCGTGACAGTGTGTGTGTGTGTTTTCTCTGTCGCACTGTGCCGCAGGTTTACTGGTTTAAGGATGGGAAGCAGATCTCCAAGAGGAGCGAACACTACAGGATCAGCCGCCATGCTGACGGCACCTGCTCCCTGCACACAGCCGCAGCATCGCTGGATGACGACGGCAACTACACCATCATGGCAGGAAACCCTGAGGTGAGCGCACAAAAACACACAAGGTGAACTCTGACAGAAAGTTCCTGGCAGCGTTTCCTGAAGGCGACGCGTGCGTCGGGGCCTGATGGAGACGTCAGAGCTCATTAGCAGGAGAATAATGAGTTTTAAGATCGCGGGCTGAAGAGGAAGAGGGCGTTGAATGAGACAGGAAATCACCAAAGCCCTGATGAGGGTCAAAAGTTCACGCGCTACACGCTTTTATTTCCCCCTCCCAGTCGGAGCGACAGCATCACATCACTCTCCCTCTCTCTCTCCTCTGCTCACAGGGCAGGGTGAGCTGCACCGGCAGGATGATGGTGCAGGCGGTGAACCAGCGAGGACGTAGCCAGAGATCTGCACCTGGACACATGCGCAGGTGAGACGCCGACGCCTGACGGGAGACGACAAACACAATCTCCTGAGCTGCAGGCCGCTCGCCGTCTGCAGCGCCTCACGAACGCTTGGCTGTGATGTCAGATGTTTGTTCCCAGCTGCTGGTTACACAAGCGTGTGCGTCTGCGATCTGATTCCGTGTGTGCCGTGTGAACGAGAGCGAACACCTGTCTGCGCCGCACTGACTTTGTGTTTACAAGACGCATTCGCCCAAATCCAGACATTGAAAAAGGCGCAGAAGATCACAGAGTGTGAAAAAAAAAACCCAAACACCTGTGACCTGGTATCTGGGTGGACACGCCCCCATCAGTCAAGAGCGCAGTGTTTTCAGTGATAGCTCGACAACAATCAGTGTCACTGGCTTTGTTTCCCTGCAGGCAAAGTGGTGATGTCATTGTTATCACAGGGCAGAAACACCTTTGGGTCCTGATCCAGACTCACACAGAGGAGAAATGAGCCCCGAGCTTTATTGTCCATATGACAGAAGTGAATGTGAAGACTTAAAGGTTTATTGCACTGTTTTATTCCCTAAGAATGCGAATGAAATACAACCTTTATTGAATCAGGAGAACAAAAGTCAAAACCTGCTTTATAAAATGATATTTATATTATTATAATCTGAAACTCTCTGACCCTCAGGCCCAGGTCCAGGTCCAGAGACAGCGGCGATGAGAACGACAACATCCAAGAGCGCCACTTCCGCCCCCACTTCCTGCAGGCGCCAGGTGACCTCATCGTCCAGGAGGGCCGGCTGTGCCGGATGGACTGCAAGGTAAACAGAAAAAAAACAAAACGTCAACCTGTCGATCTGTCATTGGCTGTTTCTCACTAGCAGACTGGAAATAAAGATGGAGGATTAGATTGCCCCCTAGTGGCTGGCTCCAGATGACAACACCAGCACAAGACAGTCGTCCATCTCTATTTAAAGTCTGTGATTGAAACATTTGCCATACAAAACAGCTGTTAATTAGATTTATTGATTTGATATTGATATTTACTCAGTCTGCCATTTTGATTTAAACCCTCTGTCTGCTTACGTGTTAATGTAAATCGAATGAGAGGAGTCCAAATTAGGGAGACGAGCAAACCTTCAGTGTATAAAGGAGATGAATGGTTGAGACTGGAGATGAAAATGGCCGCAGTCAAAAGGACATGTTAAGATAAGAGATTCCTTTCCCACTGTGGGGAAATTTCACAAACAACGACCACGAAGGGACTCGAACCCTCAGTCTTCTGATCCGAAGTCAGACGCCTTATCCATTAGGCCACGCGGTCGGGCGTAGTATGGTGTCATTTAATGCAGCGTCCGTGTTGCTTTCAGGGAGAGACGTTCCCCCCTCTGTGCATTCCTGTTTCGTTAGGGAATAAAAACGAGCCGAGACGAGATGTTGCATCACTTCCTCACATTATGAACACAGAGATGTCAGTTTTCAGGGATTAGGTGGGATCAGGTTTCCTTCCAATGCCGCCTCCCCCCCCCCCCCCCCCACACACACACACACTGCTCCTCATCCGCTGCCTCCCACCAGCTCTTTCACAAACTTCAAAAACTGGTACATGTAATCCAATAAAATGGACCCACAATTAAAGGACCACACCACCATTTTATTTTATAATTTAATTTTGCCCATTTTCCAACTCTGCTTTTTTTTTTTTTTCTCTGAGTGTGTTGGACTGAGCCTATAAGATGGAGATGTAGCACCACCACTCTTGTAGCAGCTGAATAGCTCAGTGCATAAAGATGCTGACTGTGCTGCAGGAGGCTGGGGTTCGAATCTGGACAGACACCATCAGGGGTGGACTGACCACCAGACATGGGCCAATGTGCTCTTTGGGCTGAGTCTTGACACTTTTTTTTATTTATTTATATATTGGTCTGATAAAATATAAACGCAGTAGATGGGCAGTAGATGTGAAGTGGCGTGGATCCGTTAACAAGGCTGGGCCAGACGGCCTTGTAATTTGTCCAGCCCTTCGTAGTCCAATCCTCTATCAAGTCTTCCAGAAATGCATTTAGACTCAAAAATTAACAATTAAAAAAATCACTGGATGCTCTCTGAATCAAAGGACCATAAGAGTTTATTGACAATTACAGTGTAAAAGCACAATAAGCTCTGAGTTGTTCCGGAACCAACTGATTTCTGCTGCTCAAACACCCCTTTATACACTGTTGACATCCCCCACCCATGGTGGCACGCGGGGTAATCAGCCAATCTTCAACCAGGGTGTCCGGCATTGTCATGAATTCAGGAATAGTCACAGATTCACAGGGATAGTCAAGAACTTGGGAATTGCCTCAAACTCACAGGGATCAGGGTCACAAATCCAGGCGTTTGCCCTCCTATAACCCCTTGGCCTACTTTTCACATGGGCTCTCTTATACACGAGCTTTAAACATTAACACATTATTCTCTATTTTAACAAACTGTGTAAGATAAGAGAAATGAAAGAAATATAAAAAATGTAAAACGTAAAAGTTAGGGATCTTATACTACATATACTTGATAGGGAATGTGTAGAGCTCTGGTTGTTCCATCAGCTGTGACCTTGAGCCGTGTGTCTGTTCTCGGCACCCTGAGCCATGTGTGTGTGCGTGTGTGTGAGTGTGTGTGTGTGTGTCTATTTGGCCTACAGTTCACTCTGATTTATTCAAATCTGACAGTTCATAGTCAACAATCTATGTAAATGTAAGATTTTATAAAATGTAAGATTAAGGTAGGGATTTTTTAACAAAAAAAATCTTTTTTTGTTTTTCTCTTTCTTTTTGTTTTTGCAACAAAAAGAAAGTCCACACAAGTTTGTTTCCTGACCACCTGACCCCTCGACACACGCTGGTTTTTCTTCACTGACACGGGACTGGTCCAATCATAGTGTAGCGTCCTCACAGAAGAAGTGGAGCCAGGCTGTGACCTCTCCACTCTCTGTCTGTCACTGACATCATGTAGGTCAGTCAGCGTGCCGGCCGGTGGCCCGGTCACATCATGAAACCCCGCCTCCCTTTGGCTCTGTGCGCTGCTGTGCAGTGCAATGCAGGATGGAGAGGAAATGGAAAGGAGGTGCAGAGAAAAAAGTAAACTTGCTCTGCAAGCAAACGCAGCCACATGTGCAAATTTTTTTTTTTATCATCTCCCTAACACTCAGCAACATAAACATAAGCTGAGTCAGCGGGCAGCGTTCCGATTTCATTATTAGCCTATTACTTGTTAAACTTGGCCCCTTTTTCTATGCATGATACATTTTATGAAATGAATGCTGCTTTAAGATTCATTCCTGTGATGGAGTGGTGGAGTATATGTGTGTTTGTAGTGTTGATAAAGGACACTTTTTGGAAGTATTTAATGTGTCCACCCTCACTGATTCCCGTTAACGCGTTGCAAGACGTGGTTTTGAAGAGTTGCACAGTTGAAAAGTAGAAAGACCAAAAAGGGTGTGCGTTATCAAATGTTCCATGATGCGATGGAAAGAGGGCGTCTTGAGAAAGTCGGTTCGGGTTTTAATCCAGGCAGGTAGAAAGATTTGCACTTTTGCAACAGAAACAAATAGAGGTAATTACTCTGTGTGGACATTCAGTAGTGTTAGTTTTGTAGCTGTAATTATTTACTTCACTTTTATTTGTTGCTGTTGCAAAAGTGCAAATCTTTCTACTCACCTGTCTGTCTGTCTGTCTGTCTGGAGTCGAACCCCAGTCTCCTGAGGCAAAGTCAGCGTCTGTACACACTGAGCTATTCAGCTGCTACAAGAGCCATGGTGCTACATCTCAATCTTATGGGCTCAATCAAACACACTCAGAGAAAAAAAAAACACTCCAAGCAACAACTACAGAGGAGTTGGAAAATGGGCAAAAAATCATAAAATGGTGGCGTGTTCCTTTAAGCCTCTATAAAAAGGCTGCCTTTTCATGCAGGTCAGAAATAAACCCAAAAGCTTTCATTCCTCTCTGAGCCCTAAATGTCAAGGATATTTATAGTAAATATTTATTTCCAGATCATTTGTGGCTTTCCAAGTTTTCCATGCTCAAAATTCCCCAACTTCTAAAAGCGTACTGGGTCATTTCCAGATGTCCCACAGCTGGGCCCACTCTGCTGTGAGATATCTGGGAATATGTGCGTAGCTGTGGTGGATGTGAGTCCGGGTGGGAGCAGGGCAGGTGTGTTGTTGTATCCTGCAGGGAGATGTCTCTTTTCTCTACACTGTTTATTCCCATGATAAATCGTACCGGCGCCTGACTCCTCCAGATCAACACAACACAGACAGATAAACTAAACACACACACACACACACTGTGCCCCTGCACAACATAAGCAGCAAAAATACTCCTCACCCCGACTGCACCAACCCAAAGCGTCCGAACTAACCGCTCTTCATTTCCCCCCCCTGCAGGTGAGCGGTTTACCCACACCTGACCTCATCTGGCAGCTCAACGGACAGACCATCCGCCCCGACTCCGCCCATAAGATGCTGGTGAGGGAGAACGGAGTGCACTCATTGGTCATTGAGCCTGTGACCAGCCGCGACGCAGGCATCTACACCTGCATCGCCAGTAACCGCGCCGGCCAGAACTCCTTCAACCTGGAGCTGATTGTGGCAGGTAAACAGGGGCAGCCATTCACAGTCTGTGCAGAGAATATGTGTCAGTGTGATTCAGGTGAAGTAACGGACTCCCTCCACAGCCAAAGAGATGCACAAGGCGCCTTCGTTTGTGGAGAAGCTGCAGAACACCAGCGTGGCCGAGGGTCATCCTGTCCGACTGGAGTGTCGGGTCTCAGGCGTTCCCAACCCACAAATCTTCTGGAAAAGGGAGAATGAGTCTTTCACTCACAACACAGACAGAATCAGGTAAAAATGAAGGATTAAAAAATGGAAATGTTAATCGTTTGTTTCAGTCGCAGCAGGTGAACTGGTTGATCAGGGAGGTTTTGACTTTTCCACTTCACAAGGCCGATGAAAATACCGAATCAAATAACTCCACTGTGCGTTATTTTCCTTTCCCAGCATGCACCAGGACAACTGTGGCTACCTGTGCATGATCATACAGCCAGCTCTGAAAGAGGACGCTGGCTGGTACACTGTGTCCGCCAAGAACGAGGCGGGCATCGTCTCCAGCACCGCGCGCCTCGACGTCCACAGTAAGTTTCATCACCTTCGCTCACACTGACTTGTTCACGAGTGTTTACTGTGTGGCTTGACTTCCTGGTCTACACGTCACATATTTCACCATGTCCGCTCTGTCTTCAGCTCAGTGGCAGCAGCCCAACCTCCCCAGAACCAAGAAGGTGCGACCCTCCACCAGCCGCTACGCCGCCCTGACAGAGAGAGGGCTGGACGTGAAGGCAGCCTTCTTCCCTGACTCCAGCCCGCTGCCCGGCGGCCTGGTGGAAAGCGACGACCTGTAGACACAGCAGGCGGGTGCGAGGACTGTGTCAGAACCCGAGTAAGCCAGAAAGCTGCTCTCGCTCCTGAAACAGATACTTTATGACGGCGAGGGCGAGGTGGGGGGCAGCAGAAACGAACCCGGGCCGCCCTTGTTTAACTGCAGAAGGGTCAGAGGTCAGAGAGATGAATGTGCCGGTGCACCTGAGGGTTTATTATGTTTTTTTTTATAGTACGACACAACTCATTATGTAATATGGAAGATCGACACCCCCGCCGAACTTTATTTTATCTACTGGACCTGGAAACAATGTGTTTACCGCACGATAAAAACTGAATGACATGAACTGACGTGAACGAGCGACTCCTGTCGAAGTGCCTCCTGTTTCTGTAAAGAAAGAAAAAGAAAAGTAGAATTACTATGCATGTTGAAGCCGTGTCAATACACAGAATGATACCTTACACATTGACTGGACGTGACGGAGCTTTGATGAAGGAGATCACAGACTGTTGTTATGTGGGCTTGTGTGGCACAGTGCTGAAATCTACACAATCTGATTATAGTATCACATTATGATTAGATTACAGGTATTGGACAAGGCCGGGCCTTACGAAATAGTATGTTTATTTTTTATTTTTTTGCATAAGAAGTGAGGTTTAAGAAGAAGAATGTTTTTGGATGGGATTTGAAAAGGCAGGTTTTTGTTCAGCTGTTGACTGAACGGTGGTAAATTGGAATGTGATTGACGACAGCGGACGTAAAGATGGAAGTTGTGAATTAGAAAACTGAAAACTAGGGAAAACGTTTGGTGGTGGCAGGTCATTGTTGTGATTTCTTTTCCTTCTTCGATGCTTTATCTTGTCAGTGTGAGCTGAGATGTTGTCGCTGTGAGAGAAGGTGCTGTGAAAGGTCTCAGTGTGTTTCTCACACTGTCAGTTTTATTTTTGTATGGGGAAAAAAAAGTTACTTTCCCAACAACCGTGACCTTTTCTTCACTGATGAAATGATCCTGTCGATATCATGACATTTTATAATTATATAAATATACACATATTACTGCCTTAAATCACTTTTTAGGCTTAATGCAAACACATATTTCTTTGCATGTTATTTTTGGACACTTGTACGGTGCCAAACACCTTTTACCAGAATGTAGAAGATAAAATGAGACTTTTCCCAGTATCCAGTGTTAGACATAAACTCTTAGACTGGTAAAAAAAAATAATATTTATATGTACTATTTTTGTCAACTCTGTAACAGTATACAAAAGGTGGGCAGTTACTGTGTTTGCACATTTCTTTGCCAATCAGTGCCTGTATATGGATTGTTCTCCTGATATTCTTTTAGGTTATGAAAGTTAATAAAAAAAAATCTTTTGAGACAGTGTGAAATGTTTTGATAGAGTGGCAGGCTCCTCGTTAAACAGCTGGTTTTAACGAAGGGAAGATGCAACGCAGCTTTTCATATCACGATTATCTGTTATCTACGTGACCGAACCAGAGCTGTAACCTGACCCTCACAACATTCCCAGCTAAACCCCCCCACACCACACACACACACACACACACACACACACACACACACACACACACACACACACACACACCACTGCCTCTAATTTCCTCCAGCTGCAGCCTAATATGACTGGCCCCTCAACAGGCCCCTCCAGAGATGGGCTCATGGGGACCGCGGGTGAGGGGCGCTCCGAGTGGGATGGGGGGGGTGGGGGGAAGAAAACAAGAGCTTGATTAGTGGTTGAGGGGGTGTTACAGTCATGGAAAAAGACCAAGAGTGTTAAATGTATAAATCAAATTTAGGACCCCAGGGCACAAAGGTCTGGGCGGCCCAATGTCGTCACACGCCAGGCCACACCCACTGAGGGTGGACAAAGTGACTCAACAGAAAAGCAGAGAGAAGCTGGGCAGATGTTTCTAACTGTTTGTGCAACTTTCAACTACAATTGCAAGGTTGTAGTTGAAAGACCAAAGTGTCTTCGATGGACTCAGAGAGAGAGAAAGAGGGAGAGAGGCCTTTACCTGCCTTGAATGGTGAGGTGGCTCCACTCCCTACATGGCCAGCTGCAGCCCTCCATCCACCACCAGCACCTGTCCTGTTATATAGGAGCTCTCCAAAAGGAAAAGAACAGCCGGGGCCACGTCCTCGGGCTCGCCGAATCTCCCCAGAGGAATGGAGCGCACCCCGTCCTCCTCCCGCAGCCCTGCAGTCATGGCAGTGCGGATAAAACCTGGAGACGGAACGGAAGGACGTGACACCGTAACAGATAAACAACAAATAAACAATCGGCTGCAAGCAAGGAAGCTGCTCTGTACCTGGAGCCAGGAGATTAACCCTGATGTTACGTGAAGCCACTTCTTTAGCTAAAGATCGTGTGAAACCCTGGAGACCAGCTTTACTGGCACTGTACACACACTGACCAGCGTTTCCTTTCAGTCCCACCACAGAGCCTGCAAACAGGAAACACAAATCCAATAAGACACACACATTAAACACAAAAACATACTGTTTAATGACAGATAAATCTGGTAATTCCTTTCCAAAAGCAGCAAAAGATTCCAACCTTTCTCCACACAAAGTAAAAATATATGAGACAAAGACTCTCAAGAAAGTGATGTACATCGCCATCCAGTGTCCAAACTGAGAACCTACTCCAGTCAGAGAAGTTGTTACCTATATTGACGATAGCGGCTCCCTGTGTGTGCAGCATGCTGCGCAGCGCCGCCCTGCAGGTCAGCATGGCGCCCTGCAGGTTGGTGTGAAGCAGAGCAGCCATGTCCTCCTGCCTGGTTCTCAGCAGCAGAGCGTCCCTGGAGACAGACGAGTCAGCAGATCAGGACGCCACACATCCATGAGCACAGCCGGTGCGTCCACTCACCTGTTGATGCCAGCCGCGTTCACGAGATATGAGATGTTCCCACAGGTTTTCTGGATGGACTCAAAGGTCTTCTGCACATCAGGCTCTTTGGAGACATCACAGCTAAAAGCCACATGGTCACCTGGACAGCAGACACACAGGTTCTCTTCACAACAGCTTCAGCCTTCTGTTATTATTTAAACAAACACTGTTATTCTGTGTGTCAGAGAAATAGGACACTTTTCTAATTCTGAAATTATTATTTTTATGTGACATTGACTTTAATTGTTTAATTAATGGCTTCTTCATTGAGAAATAATAACAAATAAATGTTATAGTTTGGGTGGGGAATTTAAATAATAACATTACAGAGGACAAATAGATTCCTCCATCACTCGTGGATAACAATGGCATCAGTGTGACCTTTCCATCTGTCCTCCACAGACAGTACATCCACACCTACCTCCAGGCAGAGATGCCACAGTGTCCCGGGCAGCGTCTTGGTTCCTGGACACCACAGCCAGCCTGCAGCCCCTCTCCGCCAGCAGCCGGGTCACCGCCTCCCCGATGCCCCTGGAGCCGCCGCACACCACGGCCAGTCCGGACACGGTCCTGCGGAGGACCAGAGACATGACGCCCGCATGACACCCAAACATACAGCTGTGTGGTCTGATGGAGCGCAGTCCCACTCCCACACTGGACAGTTTTTTTCACTTTAAGCTAAGTAAGCTGTGCTGTTAGCTGCTAATGCTTATTAGCATCTCGTTGTCTGTTGTTTCCGCTGAGAAAACGACACTTTCACAATAAAGTTCACTCACATGTTCACCCTGGTTTTGTGTGGCTTTGTGTTGTGTTTGCCTCTTTAGGGAATTTTACTGCATATTAATCGACACGGAGTCAGATGTGTTCGCTCCTGCGCGTCGCCATGTTGGTTTCCCCCCCCGCTCACTGTTGTTGTATTACCTGTTGTTGGTCGGTAGGTGGGGACGATACACCCCGTTTGTTTTAATGTTTGTGATTTTTGATGTGTTTCTCAGTTCACTTAAACTACAGAAAGTTGAATGGGCCAATGAAATGTTATAAACACACCTTTCTCTATGTAAACGTTGGAGTTGGTTTATTAAACTGTCAAAAATGTCACAAATGACAAACTTTTGTAAAATGACAAAAAATATAATTATTCAATCTTCAAAAATATCAAAAATGTCATTTTTTAAAAAACTGTCTTTGACGTAAAAATGTCCAAAAGTGTAAAAAATTATTAATCATGAATTTTGATAAAATGCCATTAAATCCAATTTCTTTTCATCATTAGTAATTATATTACCATGATTAGATGCCATAAAACAGATAGATCAAAAAACTTCTAAAACGTACATTTTTCGACCCATTTTTTAACCTATCACAAACAGATGTTTCCTTAATCAAGAAAATATCCTTCTGGGGGGTGATTGGACGTTTTTGGTCATTTTCGACATACTAACCCCTTACGTTTTTTTTACGATTTTTGACCTTTGAGAAAATGAGGTTTTCTGGGGTCAAATCAAGAAAATATCCTTCTGGGGGCTGATTTCACGCTATTTTCTGCCATGCCAGCGCATTTTTTCCACTTTTAATTTTTGGTCATTTTTGGGCATTTTCAACATACTAACCCCTTATGTTATTTTCCGATTTTTGAGCGATGAGTAAATGAGGTTTTCTGGGGTCTGATGAACAAAACGTTATTCTGGGGGTGATTTCACGCTATTTTCTGCCATTTCAGCGTATTTTTTCCACTTTTAATTTTTGGCTGTTTTTGGGCATTTTCGACATACTAACCCCTTACGTTTTTTTGCGATTTTTGACCTGTGAGAAAATGAGGTTTTCTGGTGTCTAACCAACAAAATATTAATCTGCGGGGTGATTTCACGCTATTTGCTGTCATTTCAACGCGTTATTTCCACTTTAAATTTTTGGCCGTTTTTGGGCATTTTTGACATACTAACCCCTTACGTTTTTTTTCGAATTTTTGAGCGATGAGAAAATTAGGTTTTCTGGGGTCAAATCAAGAAAATATCCTTCTGATGGGTGCTTTCACGGTATTTTCTGCCATGCCAGCGCATTTTTTCCACTTTTAATTTTTGGACGTTTTTGGCCATTTTCGACATACTAACCCCTTACGTTTTCTTGAGATTTTTGACCCATGAGAAAATGAGGTTTTCTGGGGTCAAATCAAAAAATATTATTCTGAGGGGTGCTTTCACGGTATTTTCTGCCATGCCAGCGCATTTTTTCCACTTTTAATTTTTGGACGTTTTTGGCCATTTTCGACATACTAACCCCTTACGTTTTTTGCGATTTTTGACCTATGAAAAAATGAAGTTTTCTGGGGTCAAATCAAGAAAATATCCTTCTGGGGGGTGATTTCACGCTATTTGCTGTCATTTCAATGCGTTATTTCCACTTTAAATTTTTGGCCTTTTTTGGGCATTTTTGACATACTAACCCCTTACGTTTTTTTCAAATTTTGAGCGATGAGAAAATGAGGTTTTCTGGGGTCAAATCAAGAAAATATCCATCTGGGGTGTGATTTCACGCTATTTTCTGCCATTTCAGCACCTTTTTTCCACTTTTACTTTTTGGACATTTTTGGACATTTTCGACATACTAACCCCTTATGTTTTTTCGCGATTTTTGAGCGATGAGAAAATGAGGTTTTCTGGGGTCAAATCATGAAAATATCCATCTGGGGGGTGATTTCACACTATTTTCTGCCATGCCAGCGCATTTTTTCCAATTTTAATTTTTGGGCGTTTTTGGTCATTTTCGACATACTAACCCCTTACGTTTTTTCGCGATTTTTGACCTATGAGAAAATGAGGTTTTCTGGGGTCAAATCAAAAAATATTATTCTGGGGTGTGTTTTCACGCTATTTTCTGCCATTTCAGCACGTTTTTTCCACTTTTAATTTTTGGCCGTTTTTGGTCATTTTCAACATACTAACCCCTTACGTTATTTTACGATTTTTGAGCGATGAGAAAATGAGGTTTTCAGAGGTCAAATCAAGAAAATATGCTTCTGGGGTGTGTTTTTACGCTATTTTCTGCCATTTCAGCGCGTTTTTTCCACTTTTAATTTTTGGCCATTTTTGGTCATTTTTGGCCGTTTTTGGGCATTTTCGACATACTAAGCCCTTACGTTATTTTACGATTTTTGAGCGATGAGACAATGAGGTTTTCTGGGGTCCAATCAAGAAAATATCCATCTGGGGTGGGTGTTCACGCTATTTTCTGCCATGCCAGCGCATTTTTTCCACTTTTAATTTTTGGACATTTTGGGGCATTTTCAACATAATAACCCCTTACGTTTGTTTGCGATTTTTGACCTATGAGAAAATGAGGTTTTCTGGGGTCGAAATCAAAAAATATTATTCTAGGGGGTGATTTCACGCTATTTTCTGCCATGCCAGCGCATTTTTTCCACTTTTAATTTTTGGCCGTTTTTGGGCATTTTCGACATACTAACCCCCCTACGTTTTTTTGCGATTTTTGACCTATGAGAAAATGAGGTTTTCTGGGGTCAAATCAAGAAAATATCCTTCTGGGGTGTTATTTCATGCTATTTTCTGCCATTTCAGCGCCTTTTTTCCATTTTTAATTTTTGGCTGTTTTGGGGCATTTTCGACATACTAACCCCTTACGTTATTTTGCGATTTTTGACCTATGAGAAAATGAGGTTTTCTGGGGTCGAGTCAAAAAATATTATTCTGGGGGGTGATTTCACGCTATTTTCTGCCATGCCAGCGCATTTTTTCCACTTTTAATTTTTGGCCGTTTTTGGGCATTTTCGACATACTAAGCCCTTACGTTATTTTACGATTTTTGAGCGATGAGACAATGAGGTTTTCTGGGGTCCAATCAAGAAAATATCCATCTGGGGTGTGATTTCACGCTATTTTCTGCCATGCCAGCGCATTTTTTCCACTTTTAATTTTTGGCCGTTTTTGGGCATTTTCGACATACTAACCTCTTACATTTTTTTCCGATTTTTGACCAATGAGAAAATGAGGTTTTCTGGGGTCGAATCAAAAAATATTATTCTGGGGTGTGTTTTCACGCTATTTTCTGCCATTTCAGCGCGTTTTCTCCGCTTTTAATTTTTGGCCGTTTTTGGTCATTTTCGACATACTAACCCCTTACGTTTTTTCGCGATTTTTGACCTATGAGAAAATGAGGTTTTCTGGGGTCGAAATCAAAAAATATTATTCTAGGGGGTGATTTCATGCTATTTTCTGCCATGCCAGCGCATTTTTCCACTTTTAATTTTTGGACGTTTTTGGGCATTTTCGACATACTAACCCCTTACGTTATTTTACGATTTTTGAGCGATGAGACAATGAGGTTTTCTGGGGTCCAATCAAGAAAATATCCATCTGGGGTGTGATTTCACGCTATTTTCTGCCATGCCAGCGCATTTTTTCCACTTTTAATTTTTGGCCGTTTTTGGGTCAAATCAAAACATTTTTTTCCGATTTTTTACCAATGAGAAAATGAGGTTTTCTGGGGTCGAAATCAAAAATTATTATTCTGTGGGGTGATTTCATGCTATTTTCTGCCATGCCAGCGCATTTTTTCCACTTTTAATTTTTTGACGTTTTTGGGCATTTTCGACATACTAACCCCTTACGTTTCTTTGCGATTTTTGACCTATGAGAAAATGAGGTTTTCTGGGGTCCAATCAAAAAATATTATTCTGGGGGGTGATTTCACGCTATTTTCTGCCACGCGAGTGCATTTTTTCCACTTTTAATTTTTGGACATTTTTGGCCATTTTCGACATACTAACCCCTTACGTTTTGGTCCGATTTTTGACCCATGC
>JAFBJQ010004036.1:18095-59800 GCA_016785345.1 Trinectes maculatus | reverse complement strand
TCATTTTCTCACCGGTCCAAAATCTCAAAAACACGTAAGGGGTTAGTATGTTGAAAATGTCCAAAAATGGCCAAACCGAAAAAGTGAAATAATGTGCCCAATTGGCAGAAAATAGCCTGAAATCACCCCCCAGAATTATATTTTGTGGATTAGACGCCAGAAAACCTCATTTTCTCATAGATCAAAAATCGTAAAAACGTAAGGGGTTAGTATGTCGAAAATGCCAAAAACGGCCAAAAATTTAAAATGGAAATAACGCGCTAGAATAGCAGAAAATAGCGTGCAAACACCCGCAGAATGATATTTCGTTGATTAGACGCCAGAAAACCTCATTTTCTCATAGGTCAAAAATCACTGGGGTTAGTATGTAAGAAATTTTAATAAAAATATGTTCCAATGTCATTAAATAACATGTAGACACCATTATCAATTATATTACCATGATTTATTGTCAGAAAACATCATTTCTAAATATGACGAAAAACTGCCCGAAACTTAAGGTATAGCCTTATGTTGGTGAAGGCCACAACATAATTAAACATTACCTCACGTGGGTACCAACTATGTTGGGCCCAAGGAGGGCTAATTTGGTTATTAGCTAAATAATAATAATTATCAAAGATAATCATTAATTTTCTATTTTTAGATGCGGACAGTTATAGTACTCTAAACACCTTTGAGAGTCATTATCTAATGACTCTAGATGGTATTGTCCTTGCTCCCAGTAAAAATGCCAGGAATCTGGGAGTTATGTTTGATTCTGATTTATCACTCGATTCTCACATTAAACAGACTTCAAGTACTGCCTTCTTTTTTCTTCCTCTGCAATATAGCAAAAATCAGACATATCCTGTCTCTTAAATAAGCCAAAAAATTAATCCATGCCTTTGTCACGTCCAGGCTTGACTACTGTAACTCATTACTAGCAGGCTGCAGCAGTAAGACCTTAAAGAGCCTGCAGCTTGTCCAAAATGCTGCTGCACGTGTATTGACCAGAACCAAGAGAAGAGATCATATCTCCCCCATACTAGCTTCATTGCACTGGCTCCGAGTGAAATTTAGAATTGAATTCAAAATCATTCTACTTCCATACAAAGCTCTAAATGGTATAGCACTAAAATACCTACAAAATTTAATAGTCCCATATCCTATCCCATATCTTACTAGATCACTCCGCTCTCAGAATGCAGGTTTACTTACAATTCCAAAAATCCATAGGAGCAGACTAGGAGTCAGAGCCTTCAGCTATCAAGCTCCTCTGCTGTGGAATCATCTCCCAGCTTCAATCAAGGAGGCGGACACCCTCTCAGTATTTAAGAGCAGACTTAAAACATTCCTTTTTGACAAAGCTTACAGTTAGGGCTGGTCGAGGTACGTCTTTGATCAGCTCTTAGTTAAGCTGCCATAGGCCTAGACTGTCAGGGGACATTTAGACCTTTTCCTTCTCTTCCTCTGTCTGCTTTCCCTCTTTCCATCTACATCATATCATTATATCTATGTCTTATTAATGCACTTTACTAATTCAACCTCTTCTCTGGAGTCTTTGTGCTCCACTGTTCCAGTACCAGGTGCAGCCACTTCTATGGACCATCGACTGTGGTGGCAGCTGATCGTGGAACATGCTCCGGAGTTGCAGGATCCGGATTCAGCACCGCACTCAACCATTACAACCATATTATATTATATTATATTATATTATATTATATTATATTATATTATATTATATTATATTATATTATATTATATTATATTCATCTACTTGTATAATTACGCTAACAACTGGTCCCTCTCTAAGTCATGTGGTTAATGTGTTGTGTACACGTGGAATCCACTGCACTTCTGTCCATCCCTGGGAGTGGGATCCCTCACATGAGTGTCTCCCAGAGGCGTCTGTGTTTTTTTTTCCCTTAAAAGGGTTTTTTTGGCAGTTTTTCCTCACCCCTGCTGAGGGTGTAGGTCAGAGGATGTTAAACCCTGTACTCTTTGTTAAATCCTTATGAGGCAAATTGCAATTTGTGAATACAGGCTATACAAATAAACTTTGATTGATTGATTGATTAATATTTAAAATGTTTACTATAAATAGTAACCCCGGGGGCCAATTTGAATTTAATATTACAGTCTCAAAATTTAAATGGAAGATGTGAAATCGAGCACTGACTGTGGTAATCCAGCACGTATTCCAAGTAAACACACAGTAATCACAAACAATGACAGATTGAACTATAATAGAATTTATTAACACACAGTAATATTACATTGAGGTAATAATACTCTGTATTACAGATTTTTTTTCCATTGGTTTGGCTCATTTCTTGAAAGAGCAATGACATTCTCAAAATATCATGGACAAACTTCCGAACAACTTGGCAATTGCTCACAACAGAACTGAATTTCTCATTTATTTCATCAAATTGCAAATGTCTGTTGATTCTCAGTCTAATTGTTGATCTCTTCAAAACATTTCAGCATCATTTCATTGTGTAAAGTTATCACATGCGCAATCCTCTATTCAATTGTCAAAATTAGTCAAGAACATAATGCCATAAATACCATATATGCATCTCTGGAACATTTGATAACTGATTACAGTAACTGACAGTCAGGAGATCGTGCAGGGGATGGTTGCGACATGCACGCTATTTCTCCCCTTGGTGCATTGCAAGGGAGAATCTGTGGCCAGACAGACAGCAGCATGTGGATGGCCAGGAGGGCGAGGAGAGGGAGGGTGAGGACAGAGACCAGTGAAGAAGTGTTAGTTGTAAAACTCCAGCCTTATTTACAGCACTGTACGCTGCATATAATTTTCCTTGTTTTCTGTTTATGTGTTTATATTATGCTGTATACATTTTCTTTTTACTTGTATGTATGTATGGGAGTTACTTTATCTGTGTGAATAATGGTTAATATGAGTGCAATGTGTGATGTCAAACCTTGGAGGTGTCTGGAAAAGGGGAACAACAGTCTGTTCACTCGTCCAGCGAGTTGGAGACAGTGGCCTGGTCTGGAGATGGTGAAAGGTTGAGGGTTTACATTTTTGCTTCCTTTTGGCGCTATGTCTGAGAAAGCCTGTTTTTTTTCAAAAATATTCCAAAAACAACAAAAAAGTTTCTTCTTCCCAAAGAAATTTTAATAATTGATGAAAAAAAGAAAAATGAAGAAATTCGTATTTTTCAAAAAATGACAATAAAGGATTTTTTAAAAGCCAAAAATGACAATAAAACATATCTTTTCACAAAACGACAAAAAAAGTATTTTAAAAAAAATTTTGAAAAAATAATTTCTCAAAAGTCAAAAACGATGAAAAACATATTTTTTGAAAGCATTTTCAAAAAGTTTTTTTTAAAAAACAACACTGTTTTAAATGTCAAAAATGATGAAAAAAACACAATTTTCAAAAAACTAAACGGTTGCACGCACACACAACAGATGGATAATAAAAACAAAAGGAAATCCAAAGGAAGCAAGATTCCTTCATCTTTACTTTATTTTTTAATACAAGTCTTAACCAATATTGAATATGTTCAGTGTGACACCAACATTTATTTGTGTTAAGTGTTTTAAATGTGAGGAAAATATGGGGAGCCATATGACAAAATGGGCCAATGAATGTCTGTCAATTTACTGAGCAACTGTACAAAACACTTTTTGATACGCCTGTGAGGCAGTAATACTAAGACTCCTTTTACTTTTTCACCAGCTGGATTACATCTTCATCCTCCATCACATGGTCTTTGCCCACCTTCTGAGGATTATGTTTCACTGATGCTCCCCACACAAGAGCACTGTAAGAGATTTTTAAAATGGCCATTATTATACATTCACGACATACATACGTACACACTAGTCATTTATACATACATGTGTTAATACATGCATCCATACACTACTCAGAAAAAGTTAAGGATATTCGACTTTCAGGTGATGTCAAAATGCGAACAGCAAAATGTTTAAATACGAACTGTCACTGGACCAGGACATTTAGTGGTTGATTCATGGGTCAGACTCTTGTAATTTTTACAGGTAATCACCTTGTAAGAGAACAGCATGTTACACAATAAGGACCGAAAAATTGAACAGTTGGACATACGGTTGTGTCGATGGACATCATCGTCCATCGTGATTGCTGACAGACATAACAACGGGAAACCTACATCACGGTGCCACCCCCACCTCACCAAGATTGCACTAATTTCAGTCTGCATGTTGTTAAACCTTGCAGAGATTTACCTATCGCAACTGTCTCTACCTGCTCACCCTCCTGCTGCCTTCACGTACCGGACTTCTCTCTCTACTTCTCTCTAAACATCAAACATGGCCCATGTGTTAGTCATGTGTGGAGGTCTAACACCTGTTATCAAGATGGGTACTTTTTCTTAGGAAAAAAGTATAAAGTATAAAACATAGGGATAAAAAGATGTGCACTGTACTCGGCCCTCCCTAGCCCCCCCGCTGACTGCATCGCCCATTGCGAGGTTTAACTATCCCTAGTTGTGTGAATTGGACATGCACATTCAAAAGGTAAAATTAAGTTCACTAGTTATGGTTATTGTGCATTTTAGGTGCCTTCAGAAATTTCATGCAAAAGCCAAATATCCCCAATTTTTTGTAAGTAGTGTACATGTGAGTACATGCCTACCTACATAGAGTACATATGCAGATACATTAGAGTGTGAGTACATACATGTACACACACACATACATACATACATATCTGAGTACACACACATAAAAAGCACTACAGTACTCACTATTTTAACTCTTTGATGAGGTTTTTGTGAATCTTTAAGCAGAAATCCTCAACCGCAGTTCGACCATCAGGGAGTACAACAGGAGATGTGTAATCAGGAAGCTGGCCTTTTGGTTTAGTGTAGCTGCAAATAATATCATCATCACATCAGCATGTACATAGCAGTTTTCCAGTCTATAGTACCATTAAAATGTGTACTGACAATCTAGTTAAATGCAAAAACTGTCCACATTTCCGCAATATTTAGGAACTAACTGTCTTCACCTCCATTCACATCCCTCTGCTGAGATTATATAAAGACTTACATGCGTACAAGCTTTAGGTAATCCCACATCCTCTCCAAAAGGTCATCAAAATTCCAGCGATGGTGGGCAGAGATGGGCACACAGTGTGGCACCTTGTAAATGATGTCAAGCTCTTCAATAGAGATCTGGTCAATTTTGTTAAGTACATATAGGCATGGGATGTAGACCCTGTTAAGACAAAACACTGTAAGTGGCTGTTGTCCATGAACCTACTGCACAAAGTGCTGTTTCAGTTTCTAGCAGTCTGAAATCATTCCATGCTTTTGTGCTGTAATTTCTAATTATGACTTAAAAATAGTTCCAGTACAACAGATCACCATATTCTAGATCTGAATGTGTCTCCTGAGTTCTTTAATTATACGAATGAACTTACCGATTACCCTCTACCACATCAATGAGGTCATCAGCTGTGGAGTCACTGCGCAGAGTGATGTCGGCATTGTGGATCTTGTACTCTGCAAGGATAGTCTTTACGGTTTCAGCATCCAGCTCACTTTGTGCACACTAGAGAGCAAGTCAGACAGAGAGAACATGATGCCAATAAAAATAACAGAGGAAGCAAAAAGAACTTCTTTATTAATGTTAAGTATAACAAGTGCAGATAAAAATAGTTCATACTAATCCATCCCTCCAGTGCTTAACTGATATTTTAAGATTCAAAAAAGTCCTGCTAGATTTAAATTGCTGATGTGCTGTGTGACAATTACTGTAGCTGTGAAGTTGATGCCCCCTTTGTCTTTTTTCTTGAAGCCAATGTTGGGTGGTTGCTTATTAAGTCGGATGCCAAACCCCTCCAGCTCATGCTCTATTAGCTTCTTATGAACAAGGGGCTTCAACACATCAAGCACTATAAGGATTAGGTTGCAGGTTCGTGCCACTGAAACAGACCAGAGCAAGAAAACAACAGTTAAAACGTGTATACTTCACATAATGAAGTATACACGTTCTGAGGACACTTCCATTTCCTTTTCCATTTATGTCACTAAAACTTGCATCTCACTTAGCTGGAATTCACTGATCAAATCTTTACCTGCAATGACTTGTCTGCCTCGACCCTTGCCATCCTTGGCGCCCTCAATAATTCCAGGGAGATCTAAGAGCTTAAAAAGGAGAAGGCAAAAAAAATAAAACTAAGATAAGATTTCTTCATTCCACACTAGAGAAATAGAGTCATTACAATGACAAGGAGGTTCCGTAGAAAAAAAAACTGAAATTAACAGGAAGGAAAGGGTTTAAGAGGTTTAACTATATATACACATACACTCCAACTCACACTCCAGCCAGAGAAGCAGTGTAATTTCATTGCATACCTGATGTGCAATGACAATAAAGATTCTATTTTATTCTATAAAAAAAATAATAAAAAATGAAGTTATGCTAAATAACATGCACGGCACGCTTTACTGAATAATATGAATAATACGTAATGAACAAATAAGAAATTATCGTACCTGAATTTTGGCACCTTTGTAGCGAATGACTCCAGGTACAGTCGTAAGAGTGGTGAACTCATATGCAGCAACCTCGGAGTACACACCTGCAAGATTGCTCAGCAGTGTAGATTTTCCTACTGAAGGAAATCCAACAAAGCCAACACGAGCATCACCGGTTTTTGCAACATCAAAACCTAAAACAGAAAATTATAAATTAATTATAAATTATATTACAGGCTTTTTGTAATGATCCTATATAGCAGTATCGTGGCAAAAACATAAACATTTCAAGTGTTCTTTTCTGCTGTAATTGATCACAATTACATAGACAATCTGCTTGTCAACCAATTCAGGTATACAAAAATGTGATGTGTTTCAGCTAAAAACACAAACAATTATTCGCTTTCATGTATTTATGGACAGACACACAAAAATTCACAGTGCTGCTAGAAAAATTCTATGGATATAATATCTGATAAATGCTGCAACAAGCACTTTCAGTAGGCATGGATTAGACCTGATGCAAATCAGCAAGTGAATCAATCCTTCAAAAATAATCTTACCTTCTCCTGTTCCACCCCCACTGCCTCCCTTTGGTGTGATGAGCTCCCTCCTCAGCTTGGCAAGACGTGCTTTGAGCAGACCCAAGTGGTGAGCTGTAGCTTTGTTTTTCTGCGTCCGGGCCATCTGCAATTAACAGCAACAGCGTGCATGAGGTCTCAAACTAGTTGTGTGCATAAAAATGTGTCCTGTCCAGATAAGTTCTGATACATTTTCGTTTTACAAATAGTTTTAGGCCTAAACATGGTATTTCCACATTCACAAAATGCTTGAACATGTCACTGTCACATCTCAAATGGTGCTACTGATTAAGAGACACACTAAAATTACATGAAATGCATTTGAGAATGACAGCAACTGTATAACAACGAGGCCTGCACAAGGAGCTTTGCCGTTTCTCTGTTTCTCTATCTGATAACGTTAGTCGTTCATTAGATCTTTCCACCTATTTTTTACATAAGCAATAGCGGAGCAACTATCAAACACTTCAAATGTACCTTAGATAAGATCTTTGAAAGCAAACGTTCACAGAGAAAAAATAAGTACGTTTGTGAAATTTACGTCTCATTCTAAGGACACTATGCTTTAGTGTTTGTTTGGATGGCTTGTGTACTGCGGGGAACTGCTGTAAGTACCGGCTATCCTCAGTGTTGCTGTCAAACGGTCTAAGCGTTTTAGTCAGGTCTCTATGCAAGAGGTTTAGCAACATCATTTAATGTATCGTATTTGATTCATAATACACATACAGGTAGAATCGACACTCCTAGACAAAGTCTTCAACCTGCTCAAACAGATGACATGAAATAATGTATACTGTACATATGCGAGGCCTAGCTAAGGTAGCTAGCCAAATCCTTTGCTAACTTAGCTAAAACGTGACTGGTTCATCTGGCTTCCCCCCTGTCTACTTACCTCATTTTCAATCTCCGCTATTTTGGCGAGGATACTCATGGTGGCGGCGATTTCCGTGTACAGTCAGCGCAGCCGAAAGAAACGGGAAATATTTTACATCTGAGCCGGCAAAGTTAGATTTTATTTAGCTGGCACACAGCTTCACACACTTCTCAGCAAACGCCGGTTGGCGGGGAACTCTCGCGAGAACCAGACAAGCGGAAGTACTCACACCGGAAAGTGAATATTTCCCGGTGTGATTCACAGGAGAAGAGGATCTGAGCATTACAACGTAAAGTTGTATTCGGGGGCGAAAGGAAAAAAACAGGAAAACCTTTTATCCAGTTAAACCCATTATACCATTAACTATTTCCTCAAGTTGTCATGTGCCATAAATGGTGCATGACGTCACTGCCACCTTTGGGGTTGTGATGACGTCACAGCAACCTTATGCCAGGTTAGGCACTCATTACTGCGTAGACAAAGTTTCAAGACAGTTTTTTTTTTTTTTAACACGGTTTGCCTGGTTGAGCCAAGAGAAATTTAACATTTTGTTTTTGGCTTTCAGGAAGTTACTTCCTCAGAGTATTATTTGCGTTGCCAAGCTTATTGCCAATAATGGCAAGGATAATAGTTGTGGTTATGGGGATTACTGGTGGGATTAAAAATTGGACTGAATAAAGACTGCCATTACAATGGTATTAAAACAATGACACCATCTTTGTCAACAGTTTAATTTTTCTACTTTACTACCCACTCATCATCTTTCGAACCCACAAAGGTATCCTACCATACCTGAAGTGAAGTACCTTGGACCACAAATTATACAGTAATATGGTTAAGTAAATGTCTTGTTTTTGCAGCAGGGGCTGTTCACAAACATAAATTTAAACTTGTTACTTAATACAAATTCTGACATGATAAAAAATGACAATGGCCTCTCAAACTATATATTTTATTGTTAAATGTATATTGTTTATTTCGCATACAGTGTAATCTCATTGGTTTGTAGGCTGCAAAAGTTTGTGGACTGAACATGTGACATTTGCTTGACCTTCTGATTGGTTTATTGGTTGGTGGGTTGGCTGGTTGAACAAAGTCAGTGCTGCAGATCTTTTACCCATGCTACTGTCTGCGAGTGTTGAGAAGGTTGCATTAACAACTTTGTTCAGATGATGAATATTGATGTCTAGAGGGTTTACCGACCACATTAGGACTTCACACAGCTGATACAGTGATACACAACATGAAAGGCCGAGGTTAACATTTCAATTAAATTAAAAATATTTTTAATCCACTTTTTGACATTAAAACTTTCCTAAAAAAAAGTTGAGCCTAAAATTGAACCTAAAAAAATTGCTAGACACCACAGGTAGAGATACTTCAACTGCTCCTCCAGCTCAGCCCAGAGAGTCATTTAAAGCATACAGGAGAAAAAAATGAACGCAATTTTGAAGAATATTGAACGTTTAAGATTTGACAATAGTCATTCTTATGTAGGTATCTTAACTCCGGTCCAGGAAATGTGAAACCCACTGGTACATATGCTTCATCTGTCACTTCTTACATCTCCATGGTGGTTTGTGTCATAGTAAGAGGTGTGCTTGTCCTCATCAAAATATATAAAAATAGGCATTTTCTTTTTAAAAGGTAGATATGGTCTCTGCAAGTTGTTGTTCAGCGGTTGTTGCCCAGTTGGAGTGACGATGAGCATAAATAGCACAGGAAGGAGGGACAGGAGATGAGACACAGCGACACAAGGCGTAATTACAGATTTTATCCAAACATGTCTGCAGACTTCTGCTGGCCCAAGTTAATGCTTATTTGTAAAACAACTGAAGGGCTTTACCTCGATTCTTCATTGATAGCTATGACTTGAGAACTGGCAATAATAAACCCATGCCCAAACATCACCAATGATCTTCTTTTAATGAGAAATGCATCTTTATATCATATGTCAGTCGGCATTTAAGTGCATTGATTAAAAAGTAAGTGCAAGTACAGATTTAATGCATTCATTTTTGACTAGAGGAGTAAATTATTTGCAATGTTGCCCCAAAAATAGTCATTCTACAGGGGCACTCTGCAAAAAGAAAACCACTATAGTTGATGCTGTTTCTAACCTAAAAGATATATGCGTTCCCCTTCATTTCAAGCTTTTTAAATTATCTCTGAGTGACAGTGTTGTCGGAGCAATTTTCATCTGCTTTCATCTCTGCCTGCTGTCCGTTCACTCCGGGCCATCAAGCACTGCACATTGTTGTTCTCCTTTACTGATTTCTCCGTGGTTTGCTTTAAGGAACACAGAAAAGGAACCAGGCCTGCAGGGGCACAAAGTCTGTGAGAAGCACTATTTTAGTGCATTAGTTTCACACTTGTTAACCTTGCTACCTAAACCTGGCTAACTCTGCATAGAGATGGAGTAGAGTCTTTATCATAGCCCCATCGATGAGCCTTTTTTTTTATTGAGGGAAGCGCCATTATTTGAGGTCTTGTCACCAGAGCAAGGATAACAACATCTTTTGAGGTAATAAAAAACAATTAACAGCATGAAGTTATTCATTAAAATGCATTGTCCCCGGTCTCTTGGATTCTGTCATCAGAATTTGGATAATACGTATTGAAACCATAAGGCTTTACGATAAATGCAACTTGGCCATATGATGGCAAAAGTCTTCAGTGGAGCCATTCCCCTTTGACTCTAGCTGCTCTCAGAGGAGGTGGGTGGTGCAGTGGAGGACGACCTCCGTCGGGACACTGACTGTGAACGCTCAGGGCTGTGTTTGTCATAAGGCTGGAGCTGCATCTCCAGGAAGTCCCTGTGCTGCTGGCTGATGACTTGGGTGATGAGTCCTGGCAGAGCCTGTAAGTTACTCAGTAGAGTCTCCAACTTTGTTTCCAGCAAGGCAATCCTCTTCTCCATGTCCTCGCCTCGCTCGTTCAAGTCCGATATCATGTCGTACATGATGTTCTGCGTCTGGGACAAGGGAAAGGAAGCACACTTAACTTGATCATTACAGAATTGGTATTATTTTTTTTAATAGACTGCATAAAATATCATGTGTTCGTTGTGAGCAAACAGATGACAAACAAAAACATTCATTCAAAGATTCATCAACATTACAATAAAATTACAGCGGAAGGTGCTCCGCGATATCAGATCATCTGAAAAGAAGATGGGAGCAATTAGAGGAGGAAGGCTCACATGAAAAGAATCCAGGTGACTTATTAAGTCCATCAGCAACTACTCATTTTCTGACATAACCCCCCCCCCAAAACAAAACAAAACAAAAACACACTGACTCTGGAGGCCCTGTGTTAATTCTAAATTAACTTGTAATTGCATTGTTGCACTGAAAGAAAGCTGTGGATTTTATCCCCCACCCCACACCAGCACAATTTTCTGTTAGGAAATGAATGCATACTTTACATGCATTAATGTTGCAATGCTGCCCTTGAGGAGACAGGAAAGGTTCCTGCTGAGTCTGCATGGTACTTTTTGCTCTTTTCATGCATCAACCATCTGTTTACAGGCTTTTAAAAATACACTGTAGCTGCAAATGTATAATGTCCTCTGCAAAAGCTTCAAAAATAGTCAACAACACACTGAGAAATCTCTCACACATATGGAAAACCAAGAGTGGAAGTGTTGCAGCTGAAGGGCGGTCTCTTAGGTATTATTCACTGGAGGACTAATATGGTGCCATCCATCACTTACCTTGTCTTTGTCTGATTTAAAGCAGGAATAATGGGATAGGCTGTTGAAGTTGCACTGAAGCAGATCAGTGCAAAAACTAATCAACTGCTTTATTTCTGTAAAGATTTTTTTACATTGATTAGAAATCAAATTTGGTATTTATGCAGGTCAGGTATGGTGAACAATTACCTAAATGAATGAAGATATAATCTTGTACATTGAGAACTGTACAGCAACAGGAGCAATAAGAGCAAGGATAAATGCGGTTCCACCTTAACCTGTAATAAAATCATTAATTTAAACAATGAAATTGTTTTTTCAAGCAGCAACCGTATTATACATTTATTTAAAAATGCAGCTTGCTTGGTCATTCACTGTTACTGACTGATGAATAATGTGTATATGTGTGTGTTTGTATGCATATGAAAGGGTAAGGGGAGATGAAACGTCTTTTGTCTCCTTAAGGGGAATGCCAGAAAATCTTACATTGCACTGCAGTGGCAATGCAGCTGCCTCTGATGTGTTTGACTCCATTTAGCTCCAGCTTCTCAGCTAGACCATGAAGAGAGTAAAGCTACACTGCCCTCTAATGGCTTCAGCCTCTTATGGCAGTGATTAAAGAGCCAGCTGGGCTGCACTGGCTACAAGCCACCTTATCTCATGTCACATCCCAGCACTGGCTACTGTTTTACAGCACCAGGTGACTGGGCAGTATTAACGAATACCTTTCAGGACACGCTGGCCTGCATCCAGTGTGACTGTGGTGTACTTTTGAATGTCAAGGCCCTGTGCATTTCCCTCCTCTCTTCTCTCTCCGCTCCTTCTCTGCATTTTATTCTGGCTGAATCATCAGATCACAGCGTGTCTCCCTTCCCAGGTTATTGTTTCTGCTGTGTCAGGCTGGCGCAATGCCTGGTCTTTCCCTAAGGTTTGTCAACTCCTGTTTAGTGCATCTGGAGACATATATCAGAGAATGTATTATGTGGGGGGAAAAAATAATGCACTGGCTTTTTTTTGTAAACATACAAGTGTTTTTGTGTTATTCTCATTTGGTAATTTTCAGGAGGGTATGTCCTGGGGCTAGTCGGGTTAACTGTAAAATAAAAACAATGTAATTATTTCATACGCAAAGGATCCAAAGTTTAGGTGAGTGCAGTCAACCAGAATCATCACACAGAATTTTTTTAATCACCCTGTCTGTTTATTTGACACCTGTAGACTTTGGTTATAATAGAAGGCACAGCTAATTAAGCAAGTAAACCAATATGCATTGAATTCAACCACACAAAGGATGAAGTTTATCAGGATAGCTGTCTATCCTAATGCACAATGCAGCAGTAGACTATTCGTCTATCTTACCTTAGCAAGGTCCACTAGAGAGTTTGCTTGGTCATTCAGCTTGCGTTGCTCCATTTTAACACTTCTCAATCTGAACACAAGACCATTCACAACCCAATGAATGAACGCTAGTTTGATCATTCTTCACTTTGTGCGCACACAGAGGCATAGACATGGAGAACACTCCCAGGGCATGCACAAGATGTGTGGAGAGAATGCAGGGACTGCAGGGGTCAGTCTGTTTGGTTGAGCTGCATGCAAGTGGAAAAGAAACCACGAAGAGGGGGGAGAGAGAGCTGCCACTTGAGAGAGGATGAAAACAGCTCTACCTCTCACTCAACCAAAACATACAACAGTACTAAAGGAAAGAGGCAGAGTCACATCATGGCACCAGTGCAGGGTAAAATGTTCTAATGAAGTCCTGTAGCTGCATTAGACATGATCTGATACGGAAAAGGCCAGCTGCTGTGCATTTAAAATTCACAAGTACGTTTCAAACAATTTTAAATGAACAATTTTATTTCTGAGTGTATCCTGTATGAAAATAAAATGTGACATCAAATGTGCCATCAGTGAGACAAATTAAAGGGTTTAGTATTATTATCATTATTATTGTTGTTGTTATTACTGTCAATAATAATAACAACAGCAATAATAGTAACATGAATAATAATAATAATAATAATAATAATAATAATAATAATAATAATAATAATAATAATAATAGCAGCAGTAGTAGTAGTAGTAGTCGTACTAGTAGTAACAAAACCCTATAACTAACCCAAGCTATGAATGCAGTGTGAAGTGATCCTTAGGTTGTGTGTGAACATCTGGGGAGCAAGTCGCTGAGGAACACCCATTCTCATGCAATGCAGGATCATTTCTCAGTTTCCTGATTACAGGCAGATGTGGAGCGAAGATGACAGGTCAGACCAACAGAGGGTGCCACAGGAGTCATTAAAGGAAACTACAGGCAAAAGGGAGCTCCTCCTGACAACTGAGGACCAAAATGCTTCATACAGAGCAGACTCAAAAAACAAATACAGAATACTATTGTCAATTAGCACTTTTTCTTATTTCGTTGATCAAAGGAAATAAAATAGGGGGGAAATGTGCTCTATCTGAAATGATGAAGGCTCACTGATGTTCAATGTTAAATGGCTTTGGGGTTGATGTATACGTCCTGTTAGAGTTGTACATTTCACGGTTGGATGAGCAATAGCTGTCAAATGGGGTCAAAGCATAGGGCAGCTCGAGGTCAGGTCAAGAAAGCCCTCTTTGCCCTGTCCTTTATGCTCTATGTGTCCCTGTCCCTCAGTCAATGACTCCCCATGGGAAGTTCGGCTTTTGATTGGACGATCTAAACCTGCTTGCTATTCATCAGGGGAAAACAGCTATGCTAAGCTTTTCAGTGCCTCGGTAAATCTTCGACTGCAATCTCAGTTAGTGCTGTGCCATATTTTTCATCCCTCCTGTCTTGCTTCCTTTGTCGTGACCTACGTTTACCTCATTGTGGAAAGCGATGGAGAGTTGTTTTCAGTTTAATGGACAGGGTGGACGTTCTGCAGCCTTTCTTTTCCCCTCCTGTCCACGCAGCGACAGCCTCAGGCCAGCGGTTACAGTTGCGGCCTCAGGGGCACAAGTGAGATTGCTCGGAGGCTTTCCCCTGACCTTCCTCTCAGGTCACTCTCCTGTTTCAATCCACTGATCTCACCGTTAACAAGCACTCACTCTTCTGCTTCTCCCCACGGTTCCCATTGTAACCTTGTAAATAGGAAGGGACGGCATACCCACAGGGCAATACACTGACGCTGTACTGACTGAGACGCTCGACTTAACAGCTGTTATGGCCTAAAAGTTACTGCGACATTGTGCCTGAAGTGGTAAAATGCACCACCCGCAGCGTTTCAGCTCGTCTGTCTATACCACCAATCCCTGCAAGTCCCCCCTCGTGCAGAGATGCATGACAGCTCTATGTCCTTCACCTTACAATGCAGTTTACAAGCCATGATAACAGCGCATCAGTGTTTTTGCCACTGTGTCATCCAACAGAGAAATGGAGGAAATGTGGCTGCAAATGTAGAAAGAGGCGTAACAATGGTTCCACACGCCGAAAGACGACCCTGAGCCCTGATCTGTATGAGCAAGACCGATAGGTTGTGCAAGATGAGTTGCAGGAGGTTATTAATGTGCTCGTGCTGGTGCGGGTGGGTCTCCTGTAGAGCTCTAGTCGTCATCCTTCGGTACGTGAAAGCACAGTTGATTGGAGTTTAATCAGTGGCTTTCTGATTAAAGATCAGATTCTCATCACATCCATGCAGAAATGGAAAGAAAAACACCCTCCATCACCGATAATTGAAATTCACGTGTTATGCAGCCGTGTTTGTGTTCAGTACATCAATGGTCTACTCAATAATAAGGCGTGAAAGGTGCTTGGTGTGGGTCATTTATAAATTGCAACATAAAAGGCCGGAGAGTGAATGTGAGACTTTAGTGTGTTTTATCAAATTAACCTGCTACTCAGTTGAACAGTCTAATAATAATAAAAAAAAACAACAACCTTCGTAGCAGCTTAAATAAATGAATAAGGCAACATAATGTTGGCTGTGTGAATCAATTCAGTCACTACAAAGTGCAGTATTTCTGTGGCATGAATTTCACTTATCAAATGAGGGAGTGTAATTTTTGGTCACGTTCTCGGGTTCAAGGACAGGCTCTCGTAGGCATGCACACAACAGCGCTATATCTACATGTGAGGCGAAGACTTACTTTCGAGCTCTATTGCATTGTGTGGACACAAACAGGAAAAAAAGGAAAACATGAAGTAGACAAATGAATTATTGCAACATCACATCAACATATTCAGATGTGTGAGTCTGTTTGCTCACGTCTGGCTGCTGGAGCGCTCGTCTCTACACTGTCACCCCTCACCCCATCATACAGCCACAACAAGCGTGGCTCCTTTCTCCCTGCACCCAGCGCGTTATCTCTCCGTGTCGGGGCTGTTCCTTGTAGCTGCAGCTTAGCTCGCTCTCTAAACCTAATCCCCCTTTTCCACACTCCAACTGGTTATCAGTGATACAGTCCCACCTTCAGGTTAACGTCTGTACACATTTACCAAAGCAGACAGTGCCTCAGAGCAGCTACAGTCCCATTTAACACCAGTTTAACACCCCGTGCTCCTCACTGTGACTGATGTTGACGTCTGACTTTTACGCGCTGTCTCGACCAGGGGAAGCAGGTCGGATGAAATTTGATTGGATGTTTGGTATCGCCTCATGACAGGTCAAGGACGGATTTGCCAACCCTCCTCATGAGCGATCTGAGTATTGTCAGGCAACATCCTGTGTTACATTATATCTCAATCTAGAGTTTTAGTAGCACACCCTACACACAGGCTCAAGGCAGCACTTCAGATGTAACATATTACCTCATGAGCAAAAGAAGATCCTTCTAAGATAAAGGTGTCGCAGGGGAATGTCGTCACCGTGCAGAGTAGCTGTCCTTGCACACAGAGCAGACTGTGACATTCTCCCGACAAACCTAGTTCTGTATAGATTTGACTTTGGCTCCCGAGGTATTTCCATTATTAGTCTGTCCTCGAGTACAGGAGGTGGACATGAGACACAGCTGCAAATCGCCTCAATATGACAGCAAGGACATAACCACTCGACAAAGCAACCGTGGCAAGAGGCTATTAAACGGCACAAATTTGGATGTGGGCTTCAGCAGCAGACAGTTTGTGTGTCTCTGCCTTATAAGTGTAAGTGTCTTTAAAACATAAACGCACGTTCAAGGGTTCATGAGCAAATCAAAGTTATACACAAGAGACCACGCACACATACTTAAGGCCACAAAACCATATGGGCACACAAAGAAGGGGACTATTTACTCAAGCATAATGCTACGTCATGACAAAGTCATGGTACATTGAGTGCAAGCTACTGCAGGAAACAGGCCACAGATTAGATGTGCATGTGAGGCGTGAGGTGAGGCGGCAATCAATACTGGTTTGGAGTTAGATAGCACCTGAAGGGGTCCAGAGGGGCCCAACTAAAAGACTAGCTGACAGGTGAGTGTCCGACCACAGCAATGGGGCCAATGTGACAGGAAAACGTGTGAGAGAGAGATCAATATCGTATTGCTGTAAATTCTGTAATTTGATATAGAAAGGATTAGATTTTTTTTTTTGTGAGGAATACGTCCATAAAACTGCAGAGAGGCTGTTTCTCCAGTCGCCCTGGGAATAGAGAGGGTTTTCCTTTTTTTTTTGTGTGATGCAATTTAAAAAAATATTAAGCTTGTAACTGATGGAAGACAAAATTACAAGAATCTCTGGTGTATCAGTATTTATGTATATATCAATGAACTGAATTCCTTTAGAGTTTTACTGTTCTGCGTGATGCTGAATAAACAGCTCAGCTCTTTACCACATCTGCAAATTAATGAAGTCCGTCAAGTGAGCTGACAACAATGGTCATGATGCACAATATCATTTCAACAATCTCAGCACATGTTTTTGCTACAGGTGTCAAACAATTCAGATTTCAGGTTCACGCTGCATTGCTGGATCATATAAAACCACTGCTGGATAAGATGGTCATAACTCAACGTGTGTGGCGGGGTCAGGGTTCATGGCGGGGTACCTACTGGTGAATGGCTTGGAGAAATTTCCTCTGGTGCTTCCTGACTCTGGCGTGGTCCATCTTCCTCACCAGTTTCGTGTTCTTGTAGATGAGCCACGTCTCCCTGAGAACATTCGCAGCTGTGTTTTTCACCTACGGGGCAAAAAAAAAAAAAGGCGTTGGACAAGAATGCAGATGTGTGACATCAGAAAAAGAAAATCATCCGGATTGTTCACTCACTCTTTTTGTTAGCTGGGTGTCCATCATAAAATTGTGGACATGTTTTTCAGCTTTGGTTAATTCCAGTTTCTTTGCCACAACAGCTACCACCAAAGCAGTGCAGCCAGCGCCCTGTGAAACAACAAGCACGGAAAGCCACAAATGTCGAAAATGTATTTTTACTGGTTTCAGTGGCCTGTTGGTCAACTACGTATTCACACAGTATATTGATCAGTCTGTCAGCACTGTCACTTCTCTCACCATGATGCCAGTCAGGAGGCAGACTCCTTTCCCACAGTATGTGTTCGGGACCATGTCCCCATATCCGATGGTAAGAAACGTGATTGAGATCAACCACATGGCTCCTAGAAAGTTGCTGGTTATGTCCTGGTTGTCATGGTACCTGTAATAAAAAATAAATGCAATAGGTTGACCATCATCCATGTACCTGCAGGAAGAAGTGCACTCTGCTTCTAATAGAAACTTTTTTGGAGAATATAAATTAAAGATTGAAACTAATTTATTATTTACATTTAAATATCAGAAAACTCTGGGGTTTCCGTCTTTTCTTACAGTAACATGTAATATGCAATTCTTCTTGCTTAATGCTCAGCTGCAGAATAATCCTAGATGTGTGCACATTGTCTATTTTTACGCCTTATCTATGTTTCATGCTGAGCGGCGCAGCAACGCGTGAGAAACTGATCCAGGCACCTCTCACAAGCTCTCACAGTCCATGCAGCAATGATCCACAGTGAGATGGTGAAGACCAGCAGCACGGTGCCAGGACAGATGGTCATGAGGGTCTTCATCACAAAGCGTGTGTTGAAGTTAATCTTGTTCAGTGCTCCGATGCTGCGGGAGGAGGCGTCCGTGAAGAGCTTGCTGTGCAGCAGCATGACACGAGCGATGAGGTACAGCCGCAGGAACATGGGTATGGACAGGATGATGTCCACATCCGCATCTGTCTTGGATGCCACATAGGAGTAGGCCAGGCGTGCGGTCCAGGTGAAGGTGTAGTTCCCTGGGATTGGGTGGATGGCGCACACCAGGATCTCCAGGCAGATGAAGAAGATGCGCTCATACGTCATGGCTATCCTCCAGTCATCAGCTGCGTTGTCCACCATAAATAACTGCAAGGAAAGGGCACGGTGAAGCTGACGGCGGGTAAAAGCCAGCTAACATTTTCATCATGGCGACACATCAAGCTACAGGAAATCATTAAACCCATTAAACAATAAGTCACACATAGCCCTGGGCCAATAAATCACATTCTTCACTCACCTTAGCCATTTTCTAGATTCCTATATTCATATATATATATATATAGTGAAACAGTATTTTTTTGTTTTCGAGGGTACTATTCTGTTTTATATGTTGTGTGTTAGTAAGCATTTTTGTATGAAAATAAGAAAAAAAACTCAAGTGTAATTAAATAAATGTTCATATATTAGCTAATTAGGTGGAATAAAAGTCATGTGAGTAATTGATGAAATAGTTGCTCTGATCAGGTTGAGAATAAAGAACAAAGAATTCAGGAGTTCCTCCTAAATACAGGATCTGGACAGCTCCATGTCAAAACGAGCAATATGACGATGTTCGACTGAGGATCGTTATGGGCACGTTTTCAGTATTTGTATTTATTGACACAGACCAAAACCATGAATCTGTACATTAGGACTCATTTATGCTGCTTAGTTTCCTTGTACTCTTAGTCTCTCACTGTGTTCCATTAGCATCACGTAGAGGCATTTTCAACATTCAAGCATTATACTGATGAGAACATCTGCCACCTCCACATTAGCATTAGGCCCTAATCACCTGGCCACCCTGACCAGAAGGCAGGCCATTTCACTGGGGACGTCAGTGTGGGTGGATTTCAACACCCCTCATCACTCTTCTCCACGCGTTCCCCTGTCAAAAACTGTGTCCTCCCCACATGGTCACCTCTCCTGCTGCTGCTCGCTCTTGCCCCCCCACACCCCCCACCCGCATTTTCAACATTCAAGCATTATACTGATGAGAACATCTGCCACCTCCACATTAGCATTAGGCCCTAATCACCTGGCCACCCTGACCAGAAGGCAGGCCATTTCACTGGGGACGTCAGTGTGGGTGGATTTCAACACCCCTCATCACTCTTCTCCACGCGTTCCCCTGTCAAAAACTGTGTCCTCCCCACATGGTCACCTCTCCTGCTGCTGCTCGCTCTTGCCCCCCCCTCCACCCCCCATCCTCTTCATCACTTTCAATCCACTACACAGTTATCTCCTGTCAGAAGATTCACTGCTCAGCCTATTCACCCTGAACTAACGGCTGAGCACATGACCAAGATCGCCAGCACCTCCACAGCGATCCCCGGTCACGCTTATGGCTGTAAATACACTATCCAAACGTGACTCCTCTTATGGTTTTTATACTATTTACTGGGGCCAGGTGCAGATTAAACACAATTATACTGCATGAGCTTCCCTTGCATTTGTTAAATACTTCCTCGTTTTTTTGACGTTCCACACTCATTTCCCTCCACAGCTGCTCCTGCTCTGTCCACTCAATCACCTCAAGGTCCTCTGCCTGTGTACAGGCCATCACAGCTGCCACTAGATATTTCACAAAATGCTGCCATCAGCAAATTCAGGTGAGATTTCCTGGTGTCTGATTTTTCTTTTTTTTCTTTTCTTTTTTTTTTTTTTTGCTGCTAGAGCAGAAAATATACAGGCGAGAAAAGAAAAAGAAGCACCTGTATATTAAATCTTTAACCGAGAACAAGGAGGGTCTTTCTTTTTGAAATGTGACAAATGAGGTTTCACAGTTGTCTCCGTCTGAAATATGCTGCATATGTTGATTTATCAGTCAAACTGCAGCATTACCTCTATGAGATATAAAATTCTCGGCACACAGAGGCACACATCATGTCTCGGCATCTTGCCAACTCGGCTCCATTTAGTTTAATTTGGGTTTTCTCATTATAGCAGTAAAAAAAAACTGTCCCAGTCCCGGGAGGCTAATGGCATCCATGGCCTAGATTGTAAATTTAGCATTGATATGTTGCATAAAATGGAATAGCTGGAACATCCGTATTTCTAAAAAAAAAAAAAAAAACTCCCATCCAGCCTGCTAGATTCAAGGACAAAAAAGAAAAATCCATAACACAGCTGCTACGGTTCCGACAGACACGCACGAAAGCTCCACATACTGCAGCCTGACACCATCAACACACAAATTTAACCGGACCCACAACAGCAACAAACAATGCACCTCCCGAGCCAATTATATGTCCAACAGCTACTGTGAGAAGTCTCAACTCTCAGCAAGTTGGCACACAACAACCAAAGCAGACCAGGCTACAGCTAATGCACGTGCCTGAACAAACCGCACAACCACAAAGCCGCCGCAGCTCATTTATATTTATTTAAAAGCTACAATCAGTTTCCCTCAAGCACAGAAAAACATGGATTAAACTTTCAGAGGCCGTTGTTCATATCAAATGAGCGACACCGAGCTCCTTTAACAAACTGACATCTGTCAGAGAAGTGTGTAACTCTAACCACAGCTCGTCTTGTTCAGCCTTCCAAGTGAGTGTAATGTAGACATGGAAACGCAAGCTGTGACTCCACTCGGCCGCGGTGTCTTACTTACAGAATTAGTGCTCGGAAAGCAGCGAAATCTATTGTTTGCACACAGCACGAGCTGCGTTTTATCTTACATTTTAAACAACAAAACCCGTCCTGTCAAAAGCAGTTACAAAGTTTGTTACCTCAAAACAATGTAATTAAACATTTAAACGTGGGTTGCATAAGGAAAGCCTACTTGGTGGGTAAAAGCAATTATGGTAATGGATGACCTGAAATACAATACTCAAGGGCCCTTTACTTCAGTGCATCAAATATTCCATGGCAGGAGCAGAAGCAGCAGTTATGACAGAGGCGTGGAGGAAACTACGTCTCCAGTGTAAAACATTAAACTGTGTGGCTTACACCATGTCAGAATGTGCTACATGGGAAGTGACTGAGAGTCAGGGAATTAAAACAGACAGCTGACGAGCCAGGAAACTTTTAAATTAGTTACAAGGTGGGTGACGAATAATTTACTCACTACCCGTTAAAGGATATTAAAAAAAAAATCCAACCAAATTAATGACACATGTCTCAGTAAGAGACGTGTGTGTGTGTGTGTGTGTGTGTGAGGGGCAGGATCTCAAAGTCTGAAACTTACACACATGTGATGAAATGATGGCTCGAGCCACTTACAACAAACCTACTGTATTTTTTCATATTACAGAGGCACAAATGAGTGAGATTTCACCAACAGCCAGTGTCAGCATGCAGGGATCAGCAAGGTCAGTAGGCTCCATAGTCTGGAGAGCATGAATTTCTATACATTTCACAGGAAATCATTCTCTAGTAATATTCTCTATTCCTTAAGCCATACAACGAGAAATGACATTTAAAAAATTCAACAGGAGGGACACTGATTCTCTCCAGATATAAATGAATGCCCTTGTGGTCTGCAAAAACCAACAGAATAGAAAAAGGCCAACCAGGTACGATAAATCCTGTTTCTGTGACTTGCAGTCACTAATTTATTATGTGGACATGCACAGATGGACAAAGAGCATATGTTTGTAAGTCTGATCACATGTCACCACAAAGGCCCCACTGCTGTCCTGTGCCTGTACGGTCTCTAAGGAGCTCACCTGCGATGCTAGCTGGGTTGGTTACTGGTTTCACTACGCTCAATATAACTAATGGAGTCCAGCTCAATATTTAATCTGTGTAATGCGGAGATGGGAGCATATATCTTGTCACTGAGAATGAAATCACTCAATCTCATTAGTGGAATAGGTTGAGAGCTTCATCGCAATTAGACGTTAAAGCAATGCTTTATTTATGATATCAAAGTGAGCTGCTAAGAGGCCACTTTGCTGAGTAAATCTGTTGCACATTCCGTTTGTTTTTTTGTCTCCGACATGACGTTTCAATTTGCTCGAATGGTTTTCCTCTCTTCAAGCGAAGTAAAAACTCCCTGAGCCAAAGTGAAAGCCCGCGTAAATCTCATTAATACTTTTGCTGTTGAAGCCGAGTTGCACAAGGTTATGATCATTTGCATGTTTGAGGACACACACAGAGCCCAGTTTACTCAGCGCCATCAATTCATAGTTTGCGTTTACATTTCTCAGCGCTTCATGAGGCCGGGAGTCTCTGTGCTTGGAAGCCTGTATGTTCAGTGAAAACACTGAGGTCACCAGCCTGTGGTGGTTATCTGACTCCAATCTGGAGTCTCAGGTAGAGGACAGATTTCACTGTGAGAAATGCAGAGCGTCTCCTGCAGTTACACCATATCTCTGACACATAAACACCACCCAGGGGTGGTCCGACGAGCACAGCCAACCTAGGCTTTGGCAGGATTCACTGGCACCGTTTGGAGCGTTACGCTGTTACTTTATTATTTCTGTAGATTGCAAATGTAATATTGTGCAACTGTGAAATACCAATGCTATTTCTGATCACAAAAGTACACACCAAAGACAGAATAGTGCCCATAGAAGTATGCATTCATTTATGAAATATCAGCAGAACTATCACAAGGTAAAGTGACATGACAACAGTGACATGACAACAAACGCCCCTCGGAGAAAATAACCTTTGATGTGAGAAGAAGACAAAACTTTTAAAAAATGTCTGCACAGGAAAAGTGTGAACTCATCAACCATCTTAGCAGTGACAGCTGAAAGATGCTCCAAGCTCAAACCTCACATCAATATACGTCCGATGACAGCGATAAATCAAAGTCAGTGAGGCGTGTCACACTCTCCATTTCCACTCGCACTGATCAGTAAGTTGCTGCCTGCCAACGCAACAAACTCCACTACAAAGCCTTAAAACGCCTGGCGGGGTTTGCCTGCTGTCAAAGGGACTAAATCAGGCTGATAATATTCAAAGACGCATGAAGAGACACATGCTTCAGGTTCCTGGACAACATAAAGGAGCAATAAATATAAATATCGTGTCCTCGTCGTAGCAGTAGGCGTGCATGGACATGTCTCGGCCATCACAGCTACTGCAGCACAGAAGATGAAACATGCCTGCAACCATTCAACTGACAGCTGGTGTCCAACATCTCTCCTGTCTGACATGACCTTTTGGGTTCTCAGTCACAAGGAGCAGAAAACACCGTCCTGTTGTTACACCCGAGAAAAACGAGAGGGCAGCTTTACACAGAGTTTGACAAGTAAATCAGTTGTTAGCGGCTACGAGTGGCGGGGAAATATTTCATCACCTTGGCTAATGCCTCCAGAGTACATCTGACAGGCATCTGTGAGTACACACGAATGTGCATGCATAATCAATTTCAATCCTGCAGGAGCAAAATCCACCACTGAAAAGTGCACTTTAGAAACAACACAAAAAGCGCCTTAAAAACTGTTACAGTGGGGACACACTAGACTGAATAACACACAATAAGATACAGTGTTAAAAGTGTTTTGGGGGGTAAAGTTGCATCAGGTATATAGTTTTAACATTACAAACAATTAGCTGATTTAAAAAACGATAAGGGAACCCATATAATTGCAGTAAGTTTTGTGTGTCCATCTGTGGGTCATTAGCCAGGTAGATTAGGAATGAATTTCTCTCACCTTCCCACTTCCTGTGTATGTGTGTGTGTGTGTGTGTGTGTGTGTACACGCATATATGTATCAGTCTGTAAGAGGCTAGTAATGACAGATTGGAAACAAGCGGCACAACAAGCCCCTGAGGCAGGGAAAGAAAGGAACAGCTGGTGAGGCGGAATTTAAAATCTAAACAGAACAAACTAGATTTAAATAGTATGAAGGAGCCAGTCTCTCGGAACTAGCTAATAGTTTGTTTCAATGGACCCAATGAATTAGAAGGTGCACTTTATAATCAACTTTGTAGAGAAGTGGTGGGGAGTGAGTGGGGCTAAAAGATGCTTTCTGATTTATTTACATGTTCAGGCATCTACATTTGAATACATATAAATCGCAGTGAGGATGGGATATGAAATGAGACGTGCATTGCAGTAATCAACTCTGGTTGGTTTAATGACGTTTTCGGGGTCAGTAGAGGAGACAGTGCCATGTGCGGTGAAAAAAGTGATGGACGTTGAAGAGAGTGTCAGAGGAGACTGGATGAAAGTGGGTTAAGCAGCCTTCCTCTGGGGTAAATCGGCAGCTGATGACAATGAAAGAGGAAGGGACAGGAGGAGGAATTAGTATTTCAGTTCACCTGTAATGAAGAAGATAATGTTGCTTCAGAGCCATTCAAACGTGCATGTGTAGGATTTAAGACTTGGATTAAAACTCATTACATGAAACCTGCTGTGACGACAAATGCACCTTTGAAATGTGTTAGTCACAGCTAAATCATTACATTGTTTGGCGTTAAGGAAAGTTTGTATACGGAAGAGGCGAAAAAGCTCAGTTTATGAGCTGAATAATTTACGTGGGATTAGGGTAAAAGGTGCGTCGGCCGGCGGAGGCAAGAATGAATATGATACTCTCATGCAAACTTAGCGTCTGCTTTTTAATTTATAAACAGCGCCAGGGAGCTGTCTGCGAGGGAAATAAAAACACTTTTGTTATGCATTGAAATATGGTAATGGTGTGTGTGCATTTCTGTCATTCCTCATAAAGGAAGGTTTACAATGAGACATCCAAAGGGGGCGACACATTTTACTGCTGGGCTATTTTAATGATTGATAATCCCCTGGGAGTCGGTTCCGAATACAACAACAAGGCTGATGAATATACTGCAACTAATGCTACCTTTGATATTTTATTATTTGAAATGAAATGTTACTCCTGCTTTGTAAAAAGCGATATTCCACATTGATCATAACACTTAAGTGAAGAAACAAGATGAGTGGAGACTGATGGATCAGCTAAGGCTTAAAAATCCTCATTGTGTTTAAAAGTAAAAAAAAAATTCCATCAACATGAATAAGCTGATTCAAAAAAAAAGAAAGTTCACCTGGAAGCTCTCTGGCAACATGCGTTCAACCTGCAGCAAGTGGTGCAATTAATTTTGTGGTGATTGAAGGACTTGAGTGCTCAGGTGCAGAAAGAAGTGAAGGTATTGCAACAGTGCTCTGAGGCAGGATCATAAAACTGTCCAAGTGCTGGAGCGTCTCAGACGAGACTGATAATCTATATTCATCCACAGAGCAACGTGAGGAGTTCTTACATCTTATCCAAACGCACCATGGGACTATTAATGTGGCCATTAATCAAAACGTGATCGGACTGTAGCAGTGTAGAAACATTGACTGCCATTTATGCAACTGCAGCGTTACAAGACAAAGGTTAGAAGAACAAACAAGATACATTTTTTTGGGTTTTATAAGAGGCGAAAACTTAAAATGCCATTTAACATTTTCACGTTGTAAGTATAGATTCTGCCCCATGCTGCAGAGAAACTGAAATGTCAACACTTCACTTCTTTATACTGGTAAATTGTGTACTTTCATTGCTAAGTAGACATGCTAGTATAATATGTGATGGCAGAAGGAGGGATGAAGAAATAAGAAAAGCGTTCCAACGTTACCTGTATCTCCCTCGCATGGTAGATGATAATCAGCCCCAGGAGAATGATTGTAGAAAGGCTTATCAGGCATTTTAGAGCTAATGAATACAGGGACTCCTGGAAAAGAGCAACAACACTAAAGCACAGCATCATGGCATAAAATCACATCCTCAGGCTACAGGGTAAAGAAGAAAAAAACACACTTCTCAGCAGAAATCTGGACAAAATACACACAAGTAGGTGCAGACTGGGCTTCTTAAGGCGCACTGCAACAAATGCTGACATGCCACATTCTTGTGCCGTGGGGGGTCCCATTCATAATGGGACAGCAGTGGGCCCTTTGGCCTGCATGTGAGGGGCAGTGTGGCTGCACGAGACACTTTACAATGAGCCCAGACTTTCTTTCTTTCTTTCTTTCTTTCTTTCTTTCACACTTGTCAGAAGTTGCTTCGCTCGATGTGAAACTGCTGGCTCCCTCAGTCACACCAATTTAACGCTGGCTCGGAAACGGGACGTGCACATGCAGCGGCCCCGGGGCAAATACGCACCTTTCCATAGGCTCCCCACGAGAGTTCCGTCTCTATAACCATAACAACGATGCCAAACATCCCAAAGATTAAAGCATAGTCGCTGAGCCGCTTCCTCTTCTCAAACAGGGCCCTCCTGTGTCCGAGCTTCTCCCCAATGTTCTGGTTCTTCTTCTTCCCCGATTTTCCGCCGCTGTGGCCGCAGCCTCCTCCGCCGCAACCTCCACCTCCTCCGTCTCCCGATGCGTAAGGCATCAGCGTGCTGGAATTATTCTCCGGCTTGGATACCAGGGTGTCCGACGCATCTGCGGCCGAGATGGGCTGCAAAGGCTGGGACTCGGAATCAAACTCGTGTATGTTTCTGCGGGACGAGCTCAAGTTGCCGAGCGGCCGCATCACGCCGCCGTTGTATCTGCAGCTGCTCATGGCTGTTTCATTGTAGGAGTTACTGTCTCTGTGGCTGGAGCCCAGGCTGCCCCGCTGCCGACCGCGGCAATGCTGCTGCTGCTGCTGCTGCTGACGCTGAGGAGGAGGAGGAGGAGGAGGGTGATGATGGTGTCTGGATGAACTACCATGACTAGAAGGCGTGAACTCGCAGCCCTGCCTGGAAGACGCCACCGAAGGTGTCCTTAAAGTTCCCACAGTGGTCGGCGACGTCCCGCGGAGGACGAGGCTTTTTCTCCGCTCGCAGGTGCAGTCGTTGCAGGTGCAGCAGTGGTCGTGCTGCCTGCTGCCCCGCCGACCCTCCCCCCCGCAGCAGTGCTGGTACCGACAGTGCTGGAGGTGCTGCTCAGGAAAGAAATGGCTCTGCAGCTGCAGAGGGGTTTCCATGTCAGTGCTGCTGGTTAAAGCAGCAGGCGGCCACCACGCAGCCCCCGACCAAGGGCGTTGTGGTACTTGCGGGAGGACGGAGCCGCGGCGTGAATAGACCCATTTCGGCTCCGGTAGAATGTGAGAGGAGCATCCGATTGGGCAGATGAGACCAAAACAACTGGCTCGACGTCATGAAAAGGTTGCAACCATGGGATGTGACGCCCAACCTTGTTTCACCACTATCAACAAAAGCTACAGAATCATTGTTACTTTTTCTCCTCCTTCATCTCCTTCATCTTCTTCTTCTCCCTCTCCTTCTTCCTATTGGTTCAATGTCTGATCTCTGCTCCCAGTTTGACACCTTACAAAGACCTGCTTTATCTTTACAATAAAATGGCTGAACTTCTTTCTGACACAGAATAATAAAATGAAGTGTACCTTAAAAAACACAAAATAAGTGACATACGTCTTGTTAACATATCTCATGACTTTTGACAGGGCCCAGTCATTTTCACCGATATAATTTAACGTTTGCACACAACACACAACTGCAGCCCACTCATAAATCCCTGACTGATTTCCCATGTATTGATTTCATAGGAAGCAGACGCACCTCGCTGCAGCCACTGATTTACAGGGTGCCGAGTGCGTCCAGCTCATTGGACACGGACCACGTGACCGCGCAGGTCTGTAGCACGCACCTAAATGACCTGGGCCCGTGTCTGCACCGTCAGATTGATGTTGCCGCTGGTGGCCGCGTTATTAATGGAGCAGGAGAGTTATGTCACCCACAGGATATCCAGCCAACTGCCCGAGATTGAGCAGCTGTGGAGGCATAAACCACAGCCCGAAACCCAATCATCCACACGTCCCGGCGTTACCGCAGCAACAAATCCAGTCTCGTGGTCGTTAGACTACATTGAAGTTGTGTTTTTGTGCTTCTGGCTTCATAATTTGCCCATAATGCTTTCTTCCCTCTAGCTGCATCGAAGTGATGAAGTTGCCCCTCTCCCTCTTTATATAACTCATATGAATTTGATTGAGGAAAAACCAAACACGTGTGGAGTTGTAGACGTGTTTCTTTAAAATATGTAAATATAGAATTTATGCAGCACGGACCCACACACACGATGAGAGTGGAGCTGTCCCCGGTGCTGAAGGGCGGTCCACCGTGAAGTAACTTTCAGCACCGCGGAGAGCTCCACTCGCCCATTGATCGCCATACCAAGCCTCTAATAAAACAATCATTCTGCACAGGATCGCAATGCGCACTTACTCCTTATAGGCTGGATCCGCATACCACCTGACGCCTCGTGCCTTTTCCAGGCGGAAGCATCTGCTTTTCTGGATGTATGGATTTCAGTGAATGAACGTAGGCTTCACATATTCACGCCACATATCGCATACAGGATGTACACGGTGTCCTGCCCGGTCAGTGTCTTATGATGTTAAGATGAATGATGATCACTCAAAACGGTATATATCATGTCGGAGCATGCACCTCTCATGCAGTCACATATCTTGCATAATCTTGTTCCACCGTTCTATTCCCCGGGTGTTCCACTAATCTAATCTTCTGGATGACCACTACGACTTACAAGCAGTTATATCAATCTTTTATTTTTGTAAAGAGATTCTACAAATGTACGATATCGCACACGTAATGAATTGATAGTGATACGATTACAGCAAACGGCGTTGCATTTCCTGCACTCTTATTTTAGGTTATTTACTATAAATCCTACACCTTGGAGCCAGCTTGAGACTTTCACAAAATATTCACAAAATGTCTAATAGTACGTCCCATTGAGATTGAAATTTAATTTTCAAGGGATATCTGAGTCAATCTAAAAATAGTCTGAGATCACATACTCATTCAAAAGACTTCTGGACCCTACAGGCCTTCTAACATATAGATATTATTATTATTATTATTATTATATGATGGAATTATTAGAGGAGACATTAAGTTCTTTGACTGTGTGTGACGAGCCTCAGCAGCATAGTTCTTTATAGATTTCTTTCAGCTGCAGATTTATTATCAAGGCACTATAATTATTACAGGTGTATTAATATTCATATGGATATCATTAATTTATACCATGTGTTTTTCTCTGTGTAGCTGGCTATTACGCCCTCCAGTGGTGGAAATGACCAAAAAGCCAGGCAACAATTCACCATAGAGAGTGGCAAAAAACAGAACAACAAGACTAGGAGCAAAAAGTCATTCAGTTTTTCCTCTTGGGTTCAATCGTACTGAGTGTCTTCTCCAAACATAAATAAAAAAATCAATAACCTATAACATCATCTATAACGTCACCTGCCATAACATCTCATCCAGTCATCGGTTCAGGACAGAATAATTAGAGAAACAAAAATAAATGAGAGTAACAGAAAATATGTAAACAAACTTAGTTTTGTTGAAGTACTATCAAATATATATACAGGGGAGATATAGATGCAAAACTGTATTTTGATATCTAACATTTCTGGGAGGCTTCACCAAAAAAAAAATCCAGGGTCACCTCTTTCCACTGTCTAATCAGTTAAACATGATTTATTTATTTGAGCCTATGGACAATGGATACCTGACTTCACTTGCCCTCCAGCCACAGTCTGCACCTGTTTTCACTCCAATTCCTCCTCTAATGTCTCTGATACCTGAATCCAGAGGCCTTTTAGGTGCGTCACACCTGACAGGAGAGCCATTTGTGTTGAGCTGGAGATTTAACTGGCAAACTGGTTTAAGTGCCACACTCAAGGGCATGATGGCATGATATACAATGTGGGATTTTGACTCTCAGGTTTCAATGCCACACTGCTGCTATTCTGCTATGCTTCATTTGAAAAACTCATTTTTGTAATGTGAAACATAGGCAGTGCGGGTGCACTCATGGCCATGAAGTTACTTTGCTTTTTTATAGTCAGATGAATTTGTGGAAAAGAAGCGTAAAGTGTGTTTTCCAACCGGTGCCATATCTTAACATTATTATTAACAACATCAGTGCTTGAAAAAGTCTTTCATTAAAAGTGTTTTTGGCTTCCAGCCACTGGGGTTTAGAAAATGTGTCCCCCGTTGCTGGCACTATGAGGACAACACTGTGTGTGTGCATCTCTTTGCACCTAATAGAGAGAAATTGGATGCAGGATCCTTTGGTATTTCCAATACGTGCAAACAGAAGATGTACTAAAATATAGCATTTCTTTACACTGATAATGGTAGATCCCAAAGTCTGCTCTTTGATGTTTTATGGGCTGTAGCCCTTTAGCTCTTCCCATCATCCACCAGCAGATAAGAAAAAGTCCACTTGAGCAAACTATTGCAGCTTGATAATGTAGTTTGGTCAAACAGGGAGAGTGGATCTCAAACATCTGTCAAGTCTGTGCTAAAACCTGTGTCATATAAGGGCTACTCCTCAATAGAGGCGACACAGAGTTACAGATGGATCCTATACGGTAGGATAACAAAACATGGGGTATACAGGTATACAGCCAGTGGTGGTGCCTCTTTTAGGTTGATGTCAGTTAGCTCATATGCCAACACTGTCTCTATTATAATCAGCATATGAAGGTACAATATAATCATTATCCTGAATCTCATTCAGTATGTAGGCCTGCTACGGCACTCCCATTAGAGAGGGTAATGGTAATGCCATAGCTTTGAAAGAAATGTTAAAAATACACATTTCAGTAGCTTAAAGTCTGACTGCCCAGGTTATTGTTTAACCACATGTCTACAGCATGTTTAATTGTCTTCTTGGAACTAATTAGCAGAGTACAAGTTGTAAAATCAGGAGAGGTATAAAAGTCACACATGCGGGACTGCAGCTTGCCCTCAGATAACAAGAATATAGTGAGCATGTGTCTGAACCTGAAAAGCTCCTTGTAAAGTGAACCTGTTAGCCATGCATTATTCATCGTGATAAAGCGTTACCATGACTCTCTGTCTACTTGGGAGGACCTTACGGGTTTGGCACAACTCCTTAAGTGTCTGTGTCTGCTGCCAAGTGTTTGATGGCCTGAAACAATGAGTCCAGACTCAGAGATACATTCAGTGTTAGGTGATACATGCTAAGAATATCAACTGTGTTACTGTCACCCTGTGGCAAATTGAAAGTCAATGCCGGAGACTGAGAGTGACAGACAGATGATGTTTTCTGCGAGCTTGATTGATAACGTGATTCCCTGATTATTCAAGGTTGTTTGTAAAGAACGTTTTCAAACTTCTCAGAGTGCCCTGAGAATAACAGACAAAAGCAACATCACAACAAGATTTATATAAGTCTCTAAATACTGAAATATTAATGACAATGGTCAATATACATGTTTCCATGATTGTGGTGTTTTACAAAACCCACCACGTATTAATTATAGTATTAATATGTGAATACTGGCAAGTTATCAGTGAATATTAGTACACCAATGGAGAATAAACAAATTGTATTGGTTTATAAAAGTTATGGTCATTAACCAAATATATTGTGTTGAAGGGCACATGAAATGTCATGGCCATTACAGTATTTTTCTTCTTCTGCTGCTGCTGCTGCTGTTGTGCATTTTCTCATGCCATGGCCACTAAAGTCATGACGATTCATCCTCTGGGGAACATTAATGTATGTGCCAAATGGAAATATACAGTACAGCTGTTCCTTTCATGGAGACATGCAGATTGGGGTTAGGTTAATTAACCAAAGGTGTGATTGTGAGCGTGAGGGGTTGATTATCTCTGAGCTATCGCTGATTATCTCCTCTCTTTCTTCGTGGTGGCTATAAACAAGTCATCCTCCTCCTCTGCCTTTGTCAGGTGCAGCATACTCATCAGTTCTCATTCAGGACCTTGATCTGTTGTCACTTTGCCATCATCAAACACAATGAAGTGCATCGCTACATCAGTGCCCTAATTCTCTCGCTTCTTCCTCTGTTGTTTTTCTCTCTCCGACTCGGAAGAAACAGGATGACACTCATTCATCAGGGTGTCTTCAGTGTACTTAGTCAGATGCTGAAGGATTAGTTTACACATTGAGAACAAGTCAGATTAAAGTTTCATTAACTGTCTGTCTCCGAAGTCAAAGACAACGTACAGCAGGTTTGCTTCAGATTCTCAGGAAGACTGACTACTTCAGACACACACATATTGGGGATGTTGGCAGTGTTATAGCCTACAACCTGAAAGTGACTGAATTAAGCTTGAAGATGTGCTGTGTTTTTAGCCTAAATCATTATTATTAATAGTTAGTGTTGTTTTTACTTTTATTACTGTCGAATCTGTTTCAGGCCCTGGGACAGTCTTGACATAGAGGTCAAGAGGTTTGTGTTAATTCGACAATAATTGGTGATTACACGTTTTAGTAATGAAGGGAACTTGTGTTTGTACAGAAATGACAGATTTTGTGTCAGTATGAGAAGCTTTTTTTTTTTGTTTATAATGATACAGATTATGTGGCAAAAAAATTCCACAATTTGAATCAGGCTACAAGGACAAAGTCTACAAAAGTTTTCCAGCCAGTGATGGGAAACTCTAGGATATCAGAGAAATCCAGCATCTTGAATGAACAGTTTGACATATGGGGAAATAAATACCCTCTCTTTCTTGACAAGGGCCAGGTGAGGCGATCCATAGAAAGACGGGAAACAGAGGGGAAACCCTTAGTCCTGTCTGTACAAAGGTCAAATGATCTGTCAATCCGCACATTAAAGGTTAACATGCATGTCAGAAACGAATTTGTATCCACATGACAGAGCGACTGTTCTTATCTCTCAGCAAAAAAGCAAATAATATGTCAGCTGTGATTTCCATAAAATGATAAAATGTTGTTTCTAACCTGTTATTCGAACCCGGAAACCCTGGTTTCACTTAATCTATGAAATGCTGTCAGATTTTAAAGAAGGAACTGGGTGACAGGTTTTGCAAGTCATTTGGAGTCACACTTGTGTTGTTCAGTGCAATAACTTCTTTTATGACATAATGTCCAAAGTCTTTCGATCCCCTTGTTGACATAACTCCACATAGGTTGTGCACAATACCCCCAGCTCCACACGGACATTATCTGATAGCGTAGTTTCTTTGTCATGTTTTATTACATTTGGTCTGTGGAGAGTTAATCATTTCAGTACACAGTTTGACACAAGTTTAAAGCGAGAATGACTCTAGAACTCCTGGACACAACAAAAACCCGACACCAGCTATGCCACAGTACTTAACTCTCCTGGTAGGTGATATAATAATCTCCTAATCTCCTATAATAATCTCCTTTTTATCTCCTACTTATCTCCTGGTAATAATATAATAATCTCACATGTTTCTTACTTCGTGTGTTGGGATACATGGGTTAAAGCCAAGGCTTGGAAAAAGCTGTATTTAATATGTAGAAATCAGCCAAATATGACATTTAATTAAATGCCGTGAGTGACTGATGGACTGTAGCTTGCAGAATCAACTTAATAATTCAGCACAGAAACTAACATAGAAAAGCTTTGTGCAGTGTGAAAACAGAATTTGTTGATTGATATCAAAAACTGTACTCAGATTTGTCATTTTTAATCCAACACATGGTCAATTTCTGCAGCTGGACAGCCCTGTTTTAATCGCGGCTATTTTTGTCTGTGGCATTGGAGGGACATTTCAGTATGGATTCAGTGTCTCTGTGTTGACGTCCCCCTCAGTCGTAAGTAGAACTACTTCAAAACTAAAATCATAGTAAAAAGTTGCAAATTTAGTGTCGTGTTTTTGTAAAATCTATTGAAACTACCTACATCAGCCTTGTAGGAAACTGTACAGCATCAATATGAAAAGACAACAAACCTGATGCCGTTACAGCTAAAATAAGTGATACTGACTGTCATGTGGTGTTTTCAGTTTATAAAGGAGTTAGTGAACAAAACATGTCTGCTGAGATATGATGTCGTGGTGGAGCCATGGCAGGTGTCTCTCATCTGGTCGTTCACTGTGTCCATTTTCTGTATTGGGGGGTTAGTGGGGTCACTGGTGGTGGCTCCACTGCTCTCAAAGTATGGCAGGTTAGTGTACACAAACAGACACACTCATGACTATTGGCCTTGGGTTTCCTGATTTTGTGGCTGGATTGCAGCAAATCACTAAATCCAATGAAATCGTCATCCTCGGTGCCACTTTCAAACAACTCCGCTAACTCAGGAGGTAGAAGATGCGGCGCTTCCTCTTCTACGTCGCCAATGTTTTATCAATTCAATTATCAACATGGTCCTAGAGCGCCTTCTTGCGGTTTAGTGTGAAAATAACATGTGACAGGATATAATAATGTGTTAATAATTTCACACATAAGTCGCACTGGAGTATAAGTCGCACCCCCGGCCAAACTATGAAAAAAACTGCGACTTATAGTCCGGAAAATACGGTACTTCTTTTTTTCCCCCATCACTCCATCTCAACCAATTTCAATTCATACGTCTGGTGCGTACTATATTACTCTAGTTCTCCATTCCTAAGTTCTCTAGGTCATTTTTAGACAGTTAGCGATGATTATTATCTCTTGTGAGAATGTATGATTCTCTTGTGTACAACTGTAGGGGTGAGTCTCTCAGCTCAAGCAATCTACCTTGGTGAATGTGCCCCAAAGAGGCTGCGAGCAATGGTGGGTGTCACCGTTGCTACCTTCATCTCCTTTGGGAAGTTCAGTGGTCAGCTGCTGGGGATCAGGTGAGATGACCCTCGTCAGTCTCTGACTTTGTCCTGTAACGCCACCATGAGGTTTAAATTGTTTTCTTATGAAAATAGCAAAAGATATGATATTTTTTCACACACGTTTGTGTTGCCCTCAGGATGAATTGTGAAGGCTTTGTTGATGAACGAACATTAATGCTTACACTGTTGTATGTTGCAGGGAGTTACTGGGTACAGAGGAGAGATGGCCCTGGCTGCTTGGTTTCAATGGTTTCACTGCATTACTTCAGCTGGCCACCCTGCCCTTCCTGCCTGAGTCTCCCAGCTTCCTGCTCCTGAACAGAGGAGACCGCCAGGCCTGTGAAAAAGGTGCAAGAAGCAACCTGTCTACAAATAAAAGCTATTTTTCCTCTTGTTTGTTGTGATGCCCATTAGTGTTATCACCACCTAAATCTAGTTCTTTGTTCTGTACCCTCAGCTTTAAAGAAGCTATGGGGCAACAAGGACTACACCAATGAGGTGGAGGAGATGTTGAGGGAGAAAGCTTTCACGCAGAACATCCGCAGTCACTCGATTATTGAATTCATTCGGGACAAAAGCGTTCGTTGGCAGCTAATCACCATCGTTGTGACCTTCATTGGTCTGCAGCTATGTGGCATCAATGCTGTGAGTTATATAAGACACACTGAACATTCTTTTTTAGACTATTAAAATGAAATTGAGTTTCAATTGAATTAAAAACACACTCATGCACGGTAGCAGGGGATGTTAAAATTCTAATATGTCAAATATAATAATATACAGTACAGGCTTTATTACAAAGCTTTTTGCTACAATGTTATGAACTAACCATGATCAAGATTAGTCGCTTTGAGCTTTCATGCGATAACAGTCAAAAAATGTCCACGTTACTGATTGTTATGAAATGCAAAAGCAGCGTCCCTGCACTGAATCTCACCCTGCACGCTAAACTACATCTTTATTTTTGAATTTTACTCTCCAGGTGTACTTTTATTGTTTTGATGTGTTTCGTGCAGCAGGAATTCAAGAACAGCAGTTGAGTTATGCTGCTTTGGGCACAGGACTGTGTGAGATGTCCGCTTCTTTATTTTGCGTGAGTCCAACTGCATTGATAACATGTTATATTTTTGTGTACTGTTCATACTTTATATGTTGTTATGGCCTATTTGTATCAATGAATGACCAGCGTTAAAGTTTTTTTTGTCTTGCAGTCATGGTTGTTTCCTTTAACCTGAATCATCTCTGTTACCTGTCATAACGTGTAGCTTCATCTTGTGGCCGGCTGGTGAAATTGTCTTTGTTGTTGCAGTTCATGATTATCGAGAGCATAGGGAAAAAGGCCCTAATGTTCAGGGGATACATGGCTATGTCTGCAACGCTGGTTCTCCTCACAGTCACTCTATACCTCAGAGTGAGTCATTACACAATCAGCCACAGCTTGCAGCATGTCTCTGCACAAGAAATGACAAATTACAGTTACTAAGCAATACATAATAAACATAAACAGATATGTCCTTTCTCTGTAGACTCAGGTCTCGTGGATGCCGTATTGCAGCATGGTCCTAATTTTCTTATTCATTTTTTTTTTCGCTAGTGGACCAGGTAATTTTACCCTCTGTAACTTTAAGCTTTCAACCAACTGACAGTGAGGTGGATAAATTTCTCCTATGTTCTTGTCTCTCAGGTGGAGTAATAGCGCCTCTACCTGGGGAAATTTTAACTCAGTCATATAAGTCAGCTGGACACACCATTGGCTGCACTCTAAACTGGACGGGCCTGTTTGTGTTGGGAATGGTCTTCCCTGTTTTAGTGGTAAGGACATGATTTTCTTTGTATAATTTAGCCTTTTTTAATTTGAGCCAGGTGGTTTTATAACACTGGTGAGATTAGACAGGTGAACTGTGATTAAACCCATGTCTGGCTCAAAAATGCCCTTAAATCTTTCTTTTCCAGGAGAAGCTCGGTCATGCTTGCTTTCTCGTATTCCTGTTCTTCTGCATCACGTCTGGCCTGTATGTGAAGTTCAATGTTCCTGAGACCAAGAATAAGACAGCGTTGGAGATCGCTGCTGATTTCGAGAGGATGCACAGCAAAGCTGGAGAATCACAGAAAAAATCCACAGATATGAACCTGAGTGAAATCCCAATATATGAGACCAAACTATGACTCTATTCAAATAAAAGTAGAAGTGCAGCCAAGTGGATATTTGTGACAGCAGAGAGGTCCACATTTCTAATGTATGTGCTTATCTACAAGAAATGTGTGTGGTGTAACATAACTAATGACATTACACTTAACCTCACTTTGTGTGCTTTCATTTCATGCAACCTTCTAATTCTTTGTAATATTTATGTAAAGAAATAATAAAAAATAACATGACTATTTGTCACCACGTTATTTAAAAGATACAGTTTCGTTAATAGTTGCAACCGTGTAGTTTGAGGTTGCCAAAATTCTCAAGATCATCTTTAATATGCATGAGATGTTGCTTATTGGAGTTATTTGAATCCAGACTGAGCAGTGACAGAAGGGTTTCTGCCTTTGTAATAGTGTACATAGTAAGCATTATGCAGGTGTGATGAAGAGGAGCATCTGTAGCAAGTGACACAGGAAACTATGAAGTTACAGGAGTGACCACTGCGATGTGTTAACAGCACGTCACAGATCTTTTTTGTTTTCGTTTTGTTTTTTGACCCCTGTCTGTTATTGGCATTCATCTGAAACGGTGGCAGAGATAGTTGCGGGTAAAGATAACATCTCATGTCTCCACCCAGGAAGTATCTGTTTTTCGTCCAGTGTATAGCCCCGATTTGAATCAGGCTACAAGGACAAAGTCTACAAAAGTTTTCCAGCCAGTGATGTGTGACACTACTGTAGCACTATTAAATGTTAAAGCTAGCAAGTTGCTAGGCTAGGTATTGCTAAGGGTAGTTGTGAAAAATTTAAATTTGTAAATTAAATGTAAACTGGATCAGAAGACTAGGGATCGACTACAGGAGCTGGTAGTCAGTAATGAATAGAACAGAACACAGGAGAGATTATGTTTGGTGCTGGTACCATGTATTAATTAATCAAAGTAAAAAAATACAAAAACAAAATTAATTAGAATACACCCAAACATATACAATACTACAGTTAATAAATTCTGAAAATTGACAAAGTGGACAAGATTGATTGCACTGATTGACTGAAATGAATACAAACAATAATTCACAACAAGCTCAAATATTTCCCATTTCTAATTGGCAATGGTAGGCACAGTTACAACCTGAAATACACAGCACGGTGTGGTCCGTGACTTAATTGTCCATGTGAATTGTGGATAACCAAGGGCGAATGTGTGTGAATTTGTGTATATCGATGTCGTGTGATGGAGGGGGAAAAAAGCGTAGGCTGTGACAGCCTCCTACCAACTAGTAGGAAGGAATTCAGATGTGTAGATTCTTCTGGCTGCCAGCCGTGTTTCCATAGCTCGCCATCCTTTGACCCAACAAGGGTCACCTGGCCTGCACCAGACAACAAGACTAGTAAGACTTCACCACATTGCTGACAAGCTCGTTCAACTTTAGCCTTAAGCAATTAATTGTTCTGTGTACACAAATAAATCCTAATAAAATAAAGCATAGTTCATAAATGTGCATTATTGGTACATTTGTAAACAGTCATGTTAATTTCAGTAATATACAATTCAAAGTAAAGCTTTACACAATCAAGTTGGAAGGCCAGATAAATATTACACATCCTAACCCCAGTGCAGCAGCTGCCCTAAAGTAGGAGACAGGCATTAGCATTTAGCCCGCTAAGCTAAACCCAATTGCATGGGCAGGACATGCTAGTATTAGCCGCTAACATCAGCATGCTAACAGCAAACAATTAAACTCACCAATTCCTCCGGCTCACTGGCATCTAAGTAATGTTTACACCGTTAGCTTTAAATGGCATGCGAATCGGAGAAGAGTGAAAGTAAAGAGCTGTTTGAAGGTGCAAACTTGTAGCAGCACTGCCACCCGGCTAGCCCCCTCGCATCTGCGGAGAAGAAGCCGGAGAAGAAGCCGGAGAAGAAGCCGGAGAAGAAGCCGGAGAAGAAGCCGGAGAAGAAGCCGGGGCAGCTTGTATTATCGCTCCATACTATGCGATTGGCCGAGCACGGCCCAGTGATTGCAGTCACGTGACTGATGCAAGCTACGTACAGATGGTGCATTTAAGGCTGCGGGAATTTACAGATTTACCCTGGGTGACAGATGACAAACTCAAGGATATCAGAGAAAGCCAGCATCTTGAATGAACAGTTTGACGCATGGGGAAATAAGCACACTCTCTTACTTGAAAAGGGCCAGGTGAGGCGATCCATAGAAATACAGGAAACAGAGGAAAACCCGTAGCCTGTCTGTGCAAAGGTCAGATGATCTGTGAATCAGAACATTGAAAGTTCAATAATTAACATTCATGTCAGAAACAAATTTCCACATGACAGAGCGACTGTTCTTCCCATCTCTCTTCAGAAAAGCAAATATATTCGCCACCAAGCAGAACTAGTCTTTAAACTGTGGTGACTCCTGAATCACCTGTGATTCCCATGGAATGATATGATGTTGTTTCTAACCTGTTATTCAAACCTGAAAACCCTGGGATCAGTTAACTGGTGAAATACTGTTAGATTAAAAAAAACAGGAGGTGGGTGACAGGTTTTGTCAGTCATTTGGAGGCATAAGCTACAAGTCTGTTGGTTCAGTGCAAGTTTCTTGAGCTCCTAAAATCAACTGCAAGACAATAAATAACTTATTCTCGGACAGAATGTCCAAAGTCTTTTGGTGCCCTTGTTGACATAAGTTCACAAGGGTTGTGCATAAAGCCCCCCCACCACATCCACATGAACATAATCTTATTGTGTAGTTGCTTTGTCATCTTTCATGATATTTGGTCTGTGGAGAGAGTTAATCATTTCAGTAGTTTGACACAAGTTTAAAACGGGAATGACTCTACAATTCCAGACAATACAACAACCCGACACCAGCTATGCCACAGTACTTAACGCTCCTGGTAGGTGATATCTGAAATAATCTCACATGTTTCTTACTTCCTGTGTTAGGACACACGTGTGAAAGCCAGGGCTTGGAAAAGGCTGTATTAAATATGTAGAAATCAGCCAAATATGACATTTAATTAAATGCCGTGAGTGACTGATGGACTGTAGCTTGCAGAATCAACTTAATAATTCAGGACAGAAACTAACATAGAAAAGCTTTGGGCAGTGTGAAAACAGAATTTGTTGATTGATATCAAAAACTGTACTCAGATTTGTCATTATTAATCCAACACATGGTCAATTTCTGCAGCTGGACAGCCCTGTTTTAATCGCGGCTATTTTTGTCTGTGGCATTGGAGGGACATTTCAGTATGGATTCAGTGTCTCTGTGTTGACGTCCCCCGCAGTCGTAAGTAGAACTACTTCAAAACTAAAATCATAGTAAATAGTTGCAAATTTAGTGTCGTGTTTTTGTCAAATCTATTGAAACTACCTACATCAGCCTTGTAGGGAACTGTACAGCATCAATATAAAAAGACAACATACCTGATGCCGTTACAGCTAAAATAAGTGATACTGACTGTCATGTGGTATTTTCAGTTTATAAAGGAGTTAGTGAACAAAACATGTCTGCTGAGATATGATGTCGTGGTGGAGCCATGGCAGGTGTCTCTCATCTGGTCGTTCACTGTGTCCATTTTCTGTATTGGGGGGTTAGTGGGGTCACTGGTGGTGGCTCCACTGCTCTCAAAGTATGGCAGGTTAGTGTACACAAACAGACACACTCACGACTATTGGCCTTGGGTTTCCTGATTTTGTGGCTGGATTGCAGACGTCTCTGTCTCCCCCTCCAACAGAAAGCGATGCCTTTTATTAAACAATTTCGTGGCTATAGTTGGAGCAGTGTTGATGCTCTTGAGCCAAAAAGCCATGTCCTTCGAGATGATCATGGTGGGACGATTTGTCTATGGCTTCAATTCAGGTAAAGCTACCATGTGAGGGAACTACTACCGTATTTTCCGGATTATAAGTCGCTCCGGAGTACAAGTCGCACCAGCCATAAAATGCATAATAAAGAAGAAAAATACATATATAAGTCGCACTGGAGTATAAGTCGTATAGTATATAGTATAAGTTTTTGGGGGAAGTTTATTTGATGAAATCCAACACCAAGAACAGACATGTCATCTTGAAAGGCAATTTAAAATAAAAATAGAATATAGGCAACAACAGGCTGAACAATTGTACGGTATGCTAACGTTACATGACACATAAACAACGAACTAAGAACGGTATGTTAACATAACATATTAAGAG
>JAFBJQ010004036.1:0-17663 GCA_016785345.1 Trinectes maculatus | reverse complement strand
AAAAGACAACATACCTGATGCCGTTACAGCTAAAATAAGTGATACTGACTGTCATGTGGTGTTTTCAGTTTATAAAGGAGTTAGTGAACAAAACATGTCTGCTGAGATATGATGTCGTGGTGGAGCCATGGCAGGTGTCTCTCATCTGGTCGTTCACTGTGTCCATTTTCTGTATTGGGGGGTTAGTGGGGTCACTGGTGGTGGCTCCACTGCTCTCAAAGTATGGCAGGTTAGTGTACACAAACAGACACACTCACGACTATTGGCCTTGGGTTTCCTGATTTTGTGGCTGGATTGCAGACGTCTCTGTCTCCCCCTCCAACAGAAAGCGATGCCTTTTGTTAAACAATTTCGTGGCTATAGTTGGAGCAGTGTTGATGCTCTTGAGCCAAAAAGCCATGTCCTTCGAGATGATCATGGTGGGACGATTTGTCTATGGCTTCAATTCAGGTAAAGCTACCATGTGAGGGAACTACTACTTCTTTTTTTTCCCCATCACTCCATCTCAACCAATTTCAATTCATACATCTGGTGTGTACTATATTACTCTAGTTCTCCATTCCTAAGTTCTCTAGGCTATTTTTAGCCAGTTAGCGATGATTATTATCTCTTGTGAGAATGTATGATTCTCTTGTGTACAACTGTAGGGGTGAGTCTCTCAGCTCACACAATCTACCTTGGTGAATGTGCCCCAAAGAGGCTGCGAGCAATGGTGGGTGTCACCATTGCTACCTTCATCTCCTTTGGGAAGTTCAGTGGTCAGCTGCTGGGGATCAGGTGAGATGACCCTTGTCATGGATAGTGTGGGCTAAGGTAGTGGTACGTTCAAGTGAGGTCATTCAGTCTCTGACTTTGTCCTGTAGCGCCACCATGAGGTTTAAATTGTTTTCTTATGAAAATAACAAAAGATATGATATTTTTTCACACACGTTTGTGTTGCCCTCAGGATGAATTGTGAAGGCTTTGTTGATGAACGAACATTAATGCTTACACTGTTGCAGGGAGTTACTGGGTACAGAGGAGAGATGGGCCTGGCTGCTTGGTTTCAATGGTTTCACTGCATTACTTCAGCTGGCCACCCTGCCCTTCCTGCCTGAGTCTCCCAGCTTCCTGCTCCTGAACAGAGGAGACCGCCAGGCCTGTGAAAAAGGTGCAAGAAGCAATCTGTCTACAAATAAAAGCTATTTTTCCTCTAGTTTGTTGCAATTCCCAATAGTGTTATCACCACCTAAATCTAGTTCTGTACCCACAGCTTTAAAGAAGCTATGGGGCAACAAGGACTACACCAATGAGGTGGAGGAGATGTTGAGGGAGAAAGCTTTCACGCAGAACATCCGCAGTCACTCGATTATGGAGTTAATTCGGGACAAAAGTGTTCGCTGGCAGCTAATCACCATCGTTGTGACCTTCATTGGTCTGCAGCTCTGTGGCATCAATGCTGTGAGTTATATACATTCTTTTTTAGACTATTAAAATGTTGGATGCAGGACAATTATATTATCATCTGGCATTTCACCTCCTGCTGAAGGTACGGTAATATATAATATAATATATACGGTAATATATATTCACAATCAGCTTTAGACCTGATGTACCAAACAGAACAATTGATCTGCCTTTACTCAGTTGTCAAACAGTGGCGAGGCTGTTGTTCATTTTGCATCTGGACAAAGTTGCATGTTAAGATGTATGTGAGAGATGCACCCAAAGTGTCTAAGGATGCACCTGAAATGCACTGAAATGGAAAGAAAAGATAAAAACTGTACATACTCATGCTTGGTAGCAGGGGAATGTGAAAATTATAATATCAAAAATATAATAATATATCGTACAGGCTTTAATACAGAGCTTTTTGCTACAGTTATATGAACCATAATCAAGATTAGTAGCTTTGAGCTTTCATGTGATAACAGTCAAATAAAAATGTCTAAGTTACTAATTGTACTTTATCATTGTATTATTGTACTTTTATTTACTGTACTTATTTTTAAAAGAATCGAATAAGTGAAATGCCAAAGCAGCGTCCCTGCACTGAATCTCATCCTGCACGCTAAACTACGTCTCTATTTTTGAATTTTACTCTCCAGGTGTACTTTTATTGTTTTGATGTGTTTCGTGCAGTAGGAATTCAAGAACAGCAGTTGAGTTATGCTGCTCTGGGCACAGGGCTGTGTGAGATGTCCACTTCTTTATTTTGCGTGAGTCCATGCATTGCATTGATAACATGTTATATTTTTGTGTACTGTTCATACTTTATATGTTGTTATGGCCTATTTGTGTCAATGAATGACCAGCGTTACATTTTTTTGTCTTGCAGTCACGGTTGTTTCCTTTAACCTGAATCATCTCTGTTACCTGTCATAACGTGTAGCTTCATCTTGTGGCCGGCTGGTGAAATTGTGTTTGTTGTTGCAGTTCATGATTATCGAGAGCATGGGGAAAAAGGCCCTAATGTTCAGGGGATACATGGCTATGTCTGCAACGTTGGTTCTCCTCACAGTCACTCTATACCTGAAAGTGAGTCATGACACAATCAGCCACAGCTTGCAGCATGTCTCTGCACAAGAAATGACAAGTTACAGTTACTAAGCAATACATAATAAATATAAAGAGATATGTCCTTTCTCTGCAGACTCAGGTCTCGTGGATGCCGTATTGCAGCATGGTCCTAATTTTCTTATTCATATTTTTTTTTTCTAGTGGACCAGGTAATTTTACCCTCTGTAACTTTAAGCTTTCAACCAACTGACAGTGAGGTGGATACATTTCTCCTATGTTCTTGTCTCTCAGGTGGAGTAATAGCTCCTCTTCCTGGGGAAATTTTAACTCAGCCATATAAGTCAGCTGCATACAGCCTTGCCTGCACTCTAAACTGGACAGGCCTGTTTGTGTTGGGACTAGTCTTCCCTATTTTAGTGGTAAGGACATGATTTTCTTTGTATACCTGTAGGTGGGTACGTAATACAGGTGAGATTACACAAATAAATACTAACAAATAAATATTAAATCCTTCTTTTCCAGGAGAAGCTCGGCCATGCTTGCTTTCTCATATTCCTGTTCTTCTGCCTCACGTCTGGCCTGTATGTGAAGTTCAATGTTCCTGAGACCAAGAATAAGACAGCGTTGGAGATCGCTGCTGATTTCGAGAGGATGCACAGCAAAGCTGGAGAATCAGAGAAAAAATCCACTGACACGAACCTTAGTGAAATCCCAATGTATGAGACCAAACTATGATTCTATTCAAAGTGTAGCCAAGTGGATATTTGTGACAGCGGAGAGACAAGCCTCTATGTGGGTCATCTCAGGCATCAGATCATCCAGCGGCCAGCCACATTGACCTCCCTGTTGGGAGGCGGTCCACATATATAATGTATGTGTTCATCTACAAGAAATGTGTGTAACTAATGACATAGACCTAACCTCAGTTTGTGTGCTTTCATTTCATGCAATCTTCTAATTCTTTGTAGCACTTATGTACATAAATAATAAAAATAACAAAAATAAAACATGACGAATTGTATTTCCACATTATCTGTTTGGTTAATAGTTATAACAGTGTGGTTTGAAGTTGCCAAAATTCCCAGGATCATCTTTAATCTGAGAGTATAGTCAGCATCATATGTGTCATGAGAAAGAGACTAGCACTGAGCTTTTATCATAAATTATTTTTTAAAAAAAACAGCCTATTTTTAGAAACCAAAAACTTCACATCAGCATAAAATGGGCAATAACCTGGTCTTGGTCCAAAACATAAAAAATACATTCTTTTTGTTTGATTTGTGTTTAAACATGGCATGAATGGTAGGTTTAATGGTCTGCCAGTGTTTAAATGGTAAATGCTTCCGGATCAAAGTAAGGCCTAAATGAATCCTGTAAACAGGTGACATCATTGGGCTGTGCTGAGGTGGATGTAGCCTGGTCACTGACTGACAGTCACGCGATTACGCAGACGCGCGGCCGCGCCACATGTGTGCGCCTTTGATAACACAATCTGCACGCGCCAAAGCTGAGGGATGAATATGACTACGACGCAGGGTCAGAGGCTGGATGCGTGTGTCACTCAGCCGCTGACATCACACACAAGTCACACGCACCGAGTCACAAGGAGGCGTTTCTGCACGCGCACCAAAACCCAAAACAACAAACAACCCACGCCTCCAAACGCAAAGTGGAGTTCCATATTTAAATGCCGCTGCAGTGAGCGGCGGGTCAATGCAGCGAGGTCAGCGCGAGACAACGCACGCGATGGACACAGATGCCTTGACCTCCCCCGAGGAGCCCGGTGTGAAGAGAGGGTTTGACCCGACGTAAGTGTGATTCTGTGACATTTCACACGTGTGCATTTAAATGTATGTCAATGCATAGATTACAATGAGTGATGAAAATGATCAAATCAGGAAAATACTTACCTTTTATTTTTTTATTTTTTTATTTTTAAATCTGACCTTACAACAACTATTAGAAATTAGAAAATTATAAATAATCCATAATCTCCATCAGTCTCCACTAGAGGCAACTTCTCACTTGCTTCTATCCTGTGAAGATTAAAACCCACACACTAATGATGTAAACCAGTGTTCACTGAAACCTGCATCAGCATCAGCCACGCTCACTCCTTCCAGCTGGAGTCTACAGACTGATATCAGGAGGAAGATCCTCGCTGCTCAGCAGCAATATGCTTTCAAAAACAGGAGCTCACAGGTTAATTATTTACAGCAACTCTATATGGATGATGCGCGGTCAGGGAGAGCTGAGAGCTGAGAGCTGGCCATCGGGCCTGGACGTGCTATAGATAGGCCTCTCTGGCTCGGTCAGGGTGTCGCTGATAAAGAGGAGCATCTGAGCCCAGCGACACAGGAAACCATGTCGTTACACCAGTGAACACAGCCGTGTGTCCACAGCATATCACAGATCTTTTTCTTTTTTTTGGATCTCCCTGTCTGTTATTGGCATTCATCTGAAACGGTGGCAGAGATAGTCGAGGGCAATGATAACATCTCATGTCTCCACCCAGCACCCCTCCCTCTGTGGGGTCTGGACGGGGGGTGGGGGGGTTGCAAATAGACAAAAGCAGAATAAGATCATTTAGGGTTGAATTGTAAATTAGATTCCTTCAAGAAACAGCCAACAAGAAAGGGTCTCTTTAACCTTTCCCCTTTGTGAAAACAGCCCCTGGGCAGAATTAATGCAAACATGCTGATAAGCACAGAGAACCACAGACATGGACCCCACTCATGATGCCTCGTCCTGTGTCTTTTGTGTTCGATCACAGAGTTTTTGTCAACAGGAGCGTGACACTGGAAAACATTAAATGCTATGGCTTCGACATGGACTACACACTCGCAGGTATGTAATGATTTGCTGTTGTGTTTATTCTGTGGGACTCGGGAGAGTTTTTGCTGGAACAGACCACATAAGATTGGCGACTGTTTCACTCTGTGTGTGTGTCTGTGTGTGTGTGTGTGTGTGTTTGTTGAAAGTATACGCGTCTCCTGACTACGAGAGCATGGGCTTTGAGCTGATAAGGGACAGAATGGTGTCTATCGGATACCCTCATGAGCTGCTACGTTACACCTATGACCCCAGCTTCACCACGCGGTTCGTACCTAAATCTTCCTATGAAAGAGAAACCTGTGTTTGGTGGAGGAAAAAGGACATTATTTACAGTTGAAATATTTTTTTTTTACAGTGGGTCATTGGAAAAAAAATAACAATTGAAACTAAAAATAAAAAATTGTTAAATTAAAAAAAAAAATCTTTTTTCTTCTCCACATGTAGAGGTTTGGTGATAGACACCACATATGGGAACCTCCTAAAGGTGGACTCAAACGGGAACATTTTAGTCTGCAGTCATGGCTTCTGCTTCCTCAAGAGGTAAAGTACAACAGCTCTAAAGGACGGAACAAATCCGTAAAACGTGGAATAATGAACGCTTAAATATGAAATGCGTTCTGTGAGAGTAGCGTGGCTTCAACAGCGAACAAAAGTACGCAACTGCAGTTGAATTAAAACCTGACTCATCTTTTTTGTGTTTGAAGGTAACAGTTTTTGAATAAGAAGAGAAAAAAAAATAGCTAAAAGAAATGATAGCTGAGATTGTGTCATCTGATTGTGTCACTTTGTAATATCGACTTGCAATGTTTGTGTTCCACAGAGAAGACATTCACAAGTACTACCCTAAAAAATTCATTCAGCGGGATGACACCGATCGCTTTTATATTCTCAACACGCTCTTCAATCTGTCAGGTGCCTATTTACAAAACTGTGGCAGAAAATGAAACGATATTTTCTTGTGTACTTGCACCTTCTCTCTTCAGACTCTCCTTTTCTATCAATAAAACAGTACTTTAATAATAAAAAATATAAATAAATAATAGTATACTTTAAAACCATTATAAACAAATTTGAAAAGTTAATAGAGAAGCATATGAATTATCAAGATCAATTAAAATTGTTCTGTGTTTCCTTGTACAATGCAGAGACTTATCTCTATGCCTGCCTTGTGGACTTCTTCACAAGATGCACCAGATACTCAAAGTGAGTTTTATACCGTCCTCAGCTTGACAGTGTCTTTCCGCTTCTCAGCCTGAATAAGCAGATGCAGTAATAATCTCCTGCTCCATTTCTTCCAGCCTCCTGAAAGGTTACCAGCATGGGGACTTGTTCATGTCTTACAGAAGCATGTTTCAGGATGTTCGAGATGCAATGGACTTCATCCACGACACGGTGAATCAAAAGAACATGGCAGACGTATGTTACCTTCTTGTTATGATGTGTTTACACTTAACTATACATTTTTGTGCTCCATAGGGAATCCTGAAAGATAAAACTATAAAGAATTTGGACAAATACGTCATCAAAGATGTAAGTAAACTGCTAACTTTGAGCACCAAATATATATATATATTCAAATATATATGTGTGTGTGTGTGTGTGTGTGTACATATACGTATATTTAAATTAATACATGTTTTTCTCATAGCCTAAAATTCCTGTACTCTTGACCCGGATTAAGGAAGTGGCCAAAGTCTTTCTGGCCACCAACAGTGACTACAACTACACTCAGGTGAGCAGTAGTGATAAATATGGTTTGGAAAATATATATATATTTTTTTTATATATATATATTTTTTTTTTACATTTTTTTCCCCCTATCATATATTTCTAACAAATGGTTCTGTTTGTCAAGGCTATTATGAAGTACCTGCTTGAAAGTAACGTTAAGGTAAGGTACTTAGATTTTCCACTTGACGTTTTGAAAAAATATTATTTTTATGTGGATTTAACAATATTCTTAAATCCAGCCTGGAAGTCCAAAAACGTCATGGCGCTCCTACTTTGACCTTGTCGTTGTTGACACCAGAAAGCCCCTGTTCTTCGCAGAGGGGACTGTGCTGAGACAAGTGGACACGGTATGAAAGAGTCTGTCATTGTTAGGGAAATAGTAAAAACACAGTGCAAAAATGGAAAGCGGTCATACTAGGATGTTACATATTAATGTTGACCCCATGCAGCTTTCCATCATTTGATGTATTTTGGACACAGGACACAGGAAAGCTTCGCATTGGGACTTACACAGGCGACCTCCAGCATGGGACTGTGTACTCTGGGGGTGAGATTCAGGACGCTTAGTACTGTGTTTTGATATTTGGATGTGAATGTATTTTTTGCAAATCCGTTTTATTTATTGAAATATTTCCCGGTTACAGGATCCTCAGACATTATCTGCGATCTGCTAAATGTCAAAGGCAAGGACATCCTCTACGTTGGAGACCACATCTTTGGCGACATCCTCAAATCGAAGAAACGTCAGGGCTGGAAGACTTTTCTGGTTGTACCTGAGCTCAATAAGGAGCTGCAAGTGTGGGAGGAGAAGAAAAGTAAGAACGTGGAATAGCTCATTGTGCAGTTTTAGCACTATGATCTTTCTGGTGGATTATGTCCCGATGGTTTTCTTGGTTTTTCCAGATGTGTTTGACGAGCTGAAACGTCTGGACGTCTTCCTGGGGGAAATTAACAAGTGAGTTTGTATCCACCAGTTTACAAATGTGATCTCAGACCTAAACAAAGGTTCACAAGCCACAGACCAAACAGACAAAGACACACAAATGAATACACTTACCCATAAATGTATACAATCATTGCCACCGTCATTAGCATAACCAGTCATTGGAAAAGGAGCTAAAGTTAGCATGTCCAACTATGCATCTCATCGATAAACTGCTTAGGTTCAGTAACGACTGTTGCCATGAGCTGAACATTAAACATCTGCAATGACCATGACTCCGTCATGACACAATGCAGCAGCTGTTAATTGTCTGTGTTTGGGGTTTGAAGGCACCTTCACAGTGGCAATCAAGAGTTTCCAGACATCTGCTCCATTCAGACACGAATTAAGGTGAGTAAAAATATGAGCATGCTTATAGCCGCAGAAAGGGAAAATAAGATGTCTGTCATTGAGTTGAGCAGCGGTGTTTCAGATTGTTCTCTGGCCTTCCACACTCTGTGTGTGTGTGTGTGCTTGCAGGTGCTGACCCTCAGGATGGACATGTCCTACGGTCAGATGGGCAGCCTTCTGCGGAGCGGCTCCAGACAGACGCTATTCGCCAGCCAGCTGGTGCGCTATGCTGATCTGTACTCCTCTACCTGCGTTAACCTTCTGCACTACCCCGTCAATTACCTCTTCATGGCTCCTCCAGTCCTGGTCAGTCACGTCCCTTCTCCAAACACCTGCAGAGTCTGTTCACATAGTTTATCAAGGCAGTCAATCTTCTTTTCACTATTCCAGATGCCCCATGAGGTAGCAACCGCAAACTCTGAGTTTGCCTCGTCAGAGCTCACTGCTGTCACCAACCATACCATCAGAAACTGAGGTGAGCAGAGACAGCTGACCAAGACGAGACAGAGGAACATGGGAAGACGACAGAATCCCTGACCTTCTACGTCTCACAGATAGTTCTCACTTGTGAAGGAGACTGTTTGCCCCTGTGCGTTACACAGCTACGATGCGTCTACATTAACAAAAAAAACGAACCCGTTAGTTTGCATTGCTGCATTGCCACGTAACGTTTACCTGATGAACCCATGACATAAATATTGTGAATTTGATATTTCAAAGAAAGAACAGGGTTAATGTATATAAGAGTGCAAATTGCAAAGTGTGTTCATGTATTCCCCATCGACATGTAAATGGTGTAATTGCACTTTTGATCTGAAGGTTTGTGTTTGTTTTTATGAAGTAATTAAGTAACTTATTTGTTGTTTGAGCATCTTCAATAAATAATTGATAATAATGATGATAGCATGTTCACTCAGTCTTGTTATATTTACCATCCACACATGTGTAACCATGATTAAAAAAAACAACAGAGCTACAAATACTAGAAACTACAAAATATGAGTTAAAGAAAGCTTCTTTTAATTTGTGTGAACTATCCCTTTAAGCTTTTTTTTTTAGACACTACATCCACTGTCCACTGGATGGCAGTGAATCACCTTTGCAACAAACCTGCAGATCGATATGTGTGCACTGACTAAATGAGACAAGATTCTTTTTTTTAATTTACTGCAGACAAGTCCAAATATTTACCCGATGACACATATTCCTGTGAGTCATTTTCCTATGAATCACTGTTTTGATAGGAAAATGCAGTATATATATTTGAAATCTCAAAAGCAAATACAGCAGCTAACCAATTAGCTTCAAACCAATATTCCTGCCAATAAGACTAATTACATTTTGCTCTCGTGGCAACATGGCATACACAGCTTCACTCAACAAAGGCAGTGAAATAACCAAAATGTGATATTTAACACATGAACCGTGGTATGCACTCACATACACACATTGAAACACACACAAACCTGTGAATTATTGTAGTACAAACACTCTGTATTTAGCTCTTGTTCTGGCTTTGGTTCAGACGGCCCTGCTCCCACGAGAGCAGAGCCTTTATCAAGAGATAGCTGAGAGGAATTTTCTCGCTCTCTCGCTCTCTCTGTCCCTCTCTTTCCGCTCACACACACACATATTTCTATTTATCAGTGCTCACATGTGTTTATCTATAAGGTGTTCTGTTTTTTTTCAGGGGTGATGTATTGTTCTAGCAGAGCTGAGGTGTGTCAGCCATCACGGTTTTTCCTGCTGTGCCTCTGCACAGCTGATTTATGCAGCATCACATGCATTTCACTCTGCAGAGGAACAAAAACTTCTGCACAGATGCAGATGAGAGAAGGACACTTCAGTGTAAAGACATGAGGGGTTTGTGTTTGTTACCGGATCATGCACCATTGCACTGTGTAAAAAACCTTTTCAGACTATTGCAGCATCTCTAAAGGAAAATTAATATAAATCCAAGTGGCTGAGAATTCATCACTGTCCTAATGTTTTGGTCTTTTAAATAAAACATAGGAGGAAGTCCAAATTAGGAAACACCCACATTTATTGGCACCTCCTACTTTTACACACACACACACACACACACACACACACATGCATTTCCTAGATGATTTCATTTCCTGCATGAGAGCTATTTCAGTTTCTTTGGATTTCCCTTGTCATTGTCTGCATGTCACCTGGATTTATTGTTGTTGTCAGTTTTCTTTTTCATTTTACACAATTTTAATGTTTTATTTTCTCACCTCCACATAACCAGCCTATTTTTAGGTCACTTGTTTAATATTGTTACTCCCTTTGCACATTCAGTAACCTCGTCGTTCTCTCACAATTGATGGATTATAACCAATTGTGATAATCCCAGCAGTATTTTTGATACAATATTCTTCATTTAAACTTCCTTTATATTAATTTATGAATAGGTTCGTCATTAAAATGGACCCAGCAAAACATGTCCTGTCCACCAGATAGTATTACATTAACTCTCTGCAGATGAACAGACTTGATTTTAACCAATAGAACAAAAAAATAACAGTGGATCTGAATACTAAATCTCAGACCACATTAATCAATATTCATAAATATATTTACAGGATTAACGGCGGCTACAAACTGTAGCAAATTATGTAAAAATATCACAGACATTAAGTATTAATCTTTAAGTCTTAGGGAAAAGAAATGTGACTTCAGCGCTCATATTTTCCTTTCTTTCTTTGCAGTTATGTCTTCCTCTCCCATTCCATCACACCCTCGTCCAGGCAAACACAAACATGCACACCTTTTCACACTAAACCATGAGACAAACCTCACACCTCCACACAACACAATACACAATGCACTGCACTGTGCCACAAGAGCTGTCTTCTCATCCACAGTGTACCTGTACAGCAGAGGTGTGAAAAGTATCAGTATCAGTAACACCTGGACTGGTGTTTAGAGTGTCACATGACCACATGACTCCACTGAAATCTCTGTTTACCTTCAAGTAAAACCATAATAATAAAGATGTCAACATGGAGGAAGAGAGAGGATGTCCCTCAACATGACTTCAATTTGATGACGTCACAAAGATTCTTTATTAAAACCAACACTAATGACTAATGACTAGTTTGTGTTTCAGAGAACGAAACTGGTTGATCAACCACAATATTGTAAATCAGTAAACGCCTTAATAAAAGTTGGCACGCCATCACAGCCGTATGTGCAGTTCCAGACTTTTTTTTCTTTAACTATCTTTACCTAAGCTTTTTTGGTAAGAGGCCTTTCTCACCAGTTTAAAACAATAATACTTTACATTTTCATGTTTTAACTCAATTTTCCCAATATATTTACCTTTACGATTATTTTAAGGTTTTCTTTTCCCCCTATATATTTAAACCTTATTGTACATTTATTTCAACGTCTATTCTTATTTATTGATTAATACATTTACTTTTTGCTGTGTAATATATCACATTGCCACTTCATACATAGTCATATTTTTTTCTAAAAGATGTCATTGCAAACTCTGGGATTCTCATTGTAACAAATAATAAAGTTATAAACTTTATTATTTGTCACAATGAGTGTTTAAACTACATTTTGTTATAAAACCACATTATAAATGATTATAAGGTTTAAAGATTTTAGTTTTAATCAAATGAAACATGGTGTGAACGTGAAAGACACACTGGCATCATCTCTCGAAACGTGTAGATATATTTTGGTACATTTACAAAACGAAAAACTACAACAGGCCAGGCCTGAGATTCCTGTGTGAAACACAAATGAGATTTAAAGACAATTTCGTTCAGGTTTTATTTGACTTTTTATTTATTGTTTTTGTCAGAGACGCATACAGGTGTCAGGATGAGTATTTGAAATAGGAATTTTTTTTTACATCTGACAATAAATCAATTCCCTTAAAACAACAATATATTTTCCAAGAATATTACAATGGGATTTCTAAAAATAGATCAACTCAAAACTTGAATTTAATCATCTTTATTGAGAGGGAAAGTTGACACAGACAAATAATAGTGGTTTCTTTCATCAGAAATATTTCAAAAGTGACTACGATAAATTAAATTAAACAGAAAATAAACATTTTTATATTATACACTTTTCCCCAGCATATTCTCTTATTGATTTAATGAATGTTAAAAAAAAACCCATTAAAACCTGTGCAATTAAACTAAATCCACTCATTAACATCAGGCCCATAAATACATCACAAAAGGGGGAAAACAATTTGTTTGAATGTGTTGTTTTATGTATTTCATGACAAGCAGACGTCATTATCTCATTAGCTTGTATTCTCTTATTTTACATCCACAGCTGCACTGACATGTTGGGTTTCATTGCAGGATACTTGCTGCTCTATGCAGTCAGATAACTACAGAAGCACCACCGTCCCCCATTCCACACATTCCAGGATTTCCCAGCAAGCATTGCAAGCAAGCCTAAACAAGTCACGTTCTTTACTCAGGGAGAATTTCACACAGCCAAGTGACTGAGGTCTCCTTTGGCTATCCCTTCAGACTGCAATCGACTTTAACACCTGAGTCACTTCACCAAGTCAAGACCTCTTTCTTTTTTTCCTTTTTTACGTAATAAGACTTTTATGCACAGACACAACAAGCTTTTTAAACCTGAACCATTGCACTGCAGCTTGCAAACCCGTTCCCCCTCTGTTTTGAATAATTACTTGTGTCCTCCTGCAGCAGCGTGTAACAGCAACTGGACTGTGGTTAAACATTTCCACCCAGAGAGGTAGAGGTCTGCCCACAGTCATCAAACCAAACAAACCTCTTTTCTCTCTGACTTTAGGATTCAAACGTGAGGCGCGCACACACACACACACACACACACACAGACAGGAGCAGTGACACCTAATCTCAACACAGAAAGAAAGGAGAAGGGAAACCGCGAAGGGGGAGACAGGGCCTTGCTCCCTACATTCCTCCCAGTCGTCCCCTCCCCCCATCGACCTGCTCCCACTGAGGATGCTCAAAAACACACATCAGCCTCTGCCCCCACCCTGCTTTTTTTCCCCATCTGCTTATTTAACCATCACCGATATACACTGTCACAGTGTTTGGTGTGACAACAAGACAACATACAGGTAAAGTAAAAAAAAAAAAAAAACCCACAAAAAGACTGAACTTAATAAATTACAACATTTAACAGAGAATTCTTTTTTTTTTAATGAAAAAATGACAAACACGAATTGAGAGTTGAAAAGAAAAAAAAAACATTGAGAAAATCACTTGGGTATGAAAAGGCATCATGATCGATTCGTGTTGTGTACTGTTTCTGCTGATGATGTTCACCTGCTGACTTGCACCTTTGATATTCTGTTTGTTCACGTTTGGCCTGAGCTGTGGTGTGAATTTAAAGGTGGGTCGATAATGACTTAAATAATGTCTTGTCACATATAACGGACAAACAAGAGTCTATTTTGGAAACGGTGTGGTGCCGTTTGATTTCTTCCTTCCTTCGACACAGCTTATTTCTACATGCAAGTCAATCTGCCTGTATTTTCAAACATAACTTTGGGGTTACTGGTGCTTATGTCAGACCACATATGTGTGTAAACTGCTGCAGTGGGTAAACAGTTAGGGCGGCTTAGGCTCTGCACCACCACCTGCTTTCAGTCATCACCCCCCCAACCCCCCAGCTACACAAATACATTTCAAATGACCCCTTTAGCACCAGTTTAGTGTGAGCTGAGGCCAAATGCTATGACAATACTATTGCACTGCTAGAATGGATGGTACAGTAGTGCAACATTGTCAAAGCAGCTGACCTCAGCATGTGTCAGCACGTGGACATGGGGACAGCCATTCTTCACTGCCAGACTCCAATTATTTGTCAATGAGCAACGCTGCTGTTTGTCGAGATGGATATTTGTTTTAAGAAATGGAAAATGGGCGTTACTAAAAAAATATATATATACAGTATATATCTTCAAATTCGAATTTAGCTGCTCAGTGTCGTGTTACAGTGATAATGACTGTGGAGTGAGGCCTGGTTGATAGGTGTGGGTCTCTGTTTGATCAGCCAATGCCCTTTTAATATTGCACTGCTCATCTCAATGTCCAGTAGTGCAACAGAAAAAGGGCAGTGGACAACAACATGGACACCATCATAACCCATAGCACACACTGACTCACCTATCCACCTTCCTGTACCCACACAAATCACACCAGATGCACACTGGACCAATGACAAACACGTTCCACTCCCGTGCACTACTGTTTTCAAAATGTACAGACAAAATCACCACAAGGCTGCAAACAGCTTCTCTGTCTTGTCTCCTGCACAAAATCAGAAATCAGGTGAAATCACTAATCACGTGCCCGGGAAACGGAAGTTGCAGAAATGCCCTTTAACAAGAAAACTTGACTTCAATGAGCTTCCCAAATTAAACAGCATTTGTTACTCTCACCCTGGGAGAAGGGGAATTTCCCAGCATGTGGGCCCATACTTCTCTCTCCTGTGAATGACATGCATTCTAATTTGGGGGGAGAAATGGGAGGTTGGAGACAAGCGTGGAGGGAAGGGGGGGGGGAAGGGGGGGGGGGGGGGGGGGGGGGGGGGACCTCCACAGAGCTACAGGCTGCCACCCACCATATACATATACATATACATATACCATAACCACCACATGCCACCACCATCATGTCAGTATGATTCCTCTGCCTCCTCCAAACAACCGCTCTGAATAAACGGTGAAATTAATGAACAAAAAAAAACACACCACAAAACAACAACAAAAAACATAAAAATAAAAAGACGAGAAACAGAGAGAAACTTTGCGGTGTGGGGGTGGGGGGCAAAAAAAAGTTGCTCGAGTCGGTTGCGAACGAACAAATCGGCTGGAAATCAAAGCCGAACGCGTCCTGCAACTTGGCAGCGTCAACGCGCGGTTACACAACCTACACAAACTATAGCACGAGCCGAGGGGGACGTGGTGGAAACGCCGCGTAGCCTCCTCCTCGCGCCCGATCCGACTGGCTGCACAAACAAAGCACACAAACGTGTTGCTGTCCACGATGACTGTTGTTGTTGTTGTTGTTGTTGTTGTTACCTGTTCCTCCGCCATGTACATGTCAGTGAGCGGCCTGTGCGGCTCCTTCACGTCCGAGGCTGTGGATCTGCTCCGCGAGCCATTCCTGCCACCTCACGAGCCCCACTACAACACTGACGACTTGTTAGATTGCACAACAGCCTATAGGCTACACACACACACACACACACACACACACACACATATACACGGAGCAGCACCGTGAAAACGTCCCCCTCGCAGACACACCGCGCGGCGTCGAGGCGCAGCACGCGCCGATGGCTCCACAAGGCGTCACGCCGCGTCCTGGTCAAGTTTTGGAGCGAGCGTCCAGATGCGCAGCGCGCAGGATTCAACCAGCTCTCACTGCTGCTCTCCTCCTCCTCCTCCTCCCCCTCCCCCTCCCTCTTCCTCCTCCCCCCTCAAGTCCCGTAAATAAACACTCAATCCTCACATCTCGACCTTTGCAACTTCCAAGTTTGCACTGAGCTCCTGACAATTTGCGCAAAAAAAAAAAACCCAACACACACAAAAAATCTGCTACAACTCACAGTGGACGCCCCCCCCCCCTCTCCTCCCCTACCGCCCCCCCTCCTTCTCCTCCAAAACCATGAATAGTATCAAGCCAAGGGAGGGACGATCCGTTATAGGCAAAGCGAGAGAGAGAGAGGGAGGGAGGGAGGGAGGGAGGGAAGGGGGGGTAAGGGAAAAAAAGTTGTCCATAAAACAAAGAAAAGCAGCCCCCTCCACAGAGCGCACTCCGCGGTGCGCAGCTCGCAGGGTCCGCGGCGTCATTTCCGACAGGCTGCGAGCGAACGGCGTTAAAATCTGCGGCGCTCGTGGAGTCAGGAAGAGAGAGAGGGGGGGAGGAGAAAAAAAACCTCAAGTCTTCCACGCACAAGCACACGGCCTCGCAGATCCGGACTCCATCTTTGACTACTTGACATTCAGAGCCTGCCGGAGCAAATTCCTCGTTTGCATGCCTCCCGCTGATTGGCCTCTCCCTGCGCTAGTCTTTGCTATGTGATGAGCCATTGGTTTGGTTTCGGCTTGTTCGACGTTTCCTGCGGCCACGCGATTGGCCGCGCGCTGTTGACGCGTCACGGCGCACGACGAATACCTGACTGTTTGACTCCCATTCACAAAATTTCTCATCATCCCCGCTCACTGTATCTGCACACTTAATCACCAATTACTGTATTTACTTTTTTTTGGCGCAAAGAGCGTTTTAGCGCTGCGACAAAGGAGGTTGTAATTGCCCTTTAATTGGCCTCCGGGGGGAAACAGTAACGCCGTTCATTAGTTCAAATATGGACTAAGCCGGGCTTATCTCCACACACACACACACACAGGCAGCGGGGATCAGCTTTACAATATTGATCGGTTTAATAGAATAGATTTTAATATGAATGAGGACACGCGCACGTCGATCAAGTCTTGAATTGCGCACAATGGATAAAGTTTTTTTATGAACAAAAAAAAACAAACAGGTGGAATAAATGTGAATTAGGATCCATGATGTTGTCCAGGTTTGGGTGAGGATATGAAGAACAGACATGGGTGATATAGCTGATGAGGGATCGGATCACACGGTGCTGGGGGGCGGGCCCAGTGGGCGCCACGGCCCCTCGCGCAGCTTTGATTGACGCACAGAGAGGAGTAGCGGGCTGTGAAATTTGGCATTCCTGGCCAGGGGAGCTGAAATAATGGCATTATCCAGTGGAAGAGGGCCCACACACCCACCCGACTCCAGCCCACTCAGAAGGGATCGGATTGTGCAGCCAGTCGGCAAAATATGTTTGATGCGAGGCGGGGCATGATGGATCCTGTGGCAGTGATGCCTTTTCCGGTGACTCTCCCCAAACTGGACGCCAAGTGTCCTCTCAGGGTTTAGGACGCAGGAGACACCGTGTTGTTGTTCTGGTTGTGTCTCCTGTTCCACAACCGCTGCTAAAACTGGATCAGTGCACATTCTCCTCTCCATTTCACACGACAGGCAACAAGACACACCTAAATGTCCCCTCAAGAGGTCCAGCTCCATGTTTGAAGCAGGATGATGTGTTTATACAGTGGACATGAAGGAATCCACATCATGTGGGAAATAAGATACAGCTGTTTGCCACGTGAGATGAGATAAATACAATTAATTCAAAGAGCATTTAGATGAATGAAATGACTCACTGTTCATATGTGATTAGTTTAAAGATGTGAAAACAG
>JAFBJQ010004026.1:0-37016 GCA_016785345.1 Trinectes maculatus | reverse complement strand
TTTAGACCTTGTACTGGGGGGCATAGTTTGTGAGGATGCCCCCCCCCCCCTTCAGTCCTCTCAATAATGGGACAATGTATTCAATTGGAGTGACAGCTCCTCTGCTGGCATGAATTCAGCCCCCCCATGCCCCCCCCCCGTGCCCGTCATATCGTTTTTTTTCACATCTGTAAAAAAAACACCATTGGATTGGAATTAGTGCAGATGATATCCAAGTGTAAATATAGCTTGTGGACATACATACCACTCTGAACAATGTTTATATACATTTTTTTAATTTATTAACGACGTCCGACACCCCCCACCCCACAGGCGCTGTTTAATAGTAAAAAGTTTAATGTTAGGATTGACAGCCTGTATGTTTTGTTATACATTATATATATAAATTGTGTATTATGTCCAAGCTTTAACTCAGTGGTATTTATTTAATGGCAGCTTAACTTGGGTTGTAGATACTTACGCATTTAACCGATCGGCAGTTTCCTGTCGGTCTTTCTCTCTGAGTTTATTTGTTGCTGCCGTGTTGCCTCTATTCGTTATTATATGTTTGATTTCCTCACAGGGCTCCGCCACTCGCTCTGTCCTCGTGCATTTTGCCATTGTGAATCCGCTTGATCTGTGTTCGACCTCATGGGCTGCTTAGGAATGGTGTGCACACGCAATCAGCCTGACTAGCTGAACCTGGCTAGAATTAGTGTGGCTGCGTAAACGTGGCTCAGCCTTTATGGAACCGAGTTAGCCTCAACTCATTTGTTTTGGCTAAGTCGAGCCAGGCTATTCACATTAAGCGTCGCTTTTCTCAGCCTGCTTTATGAAACGGACCCCAGCTGATACACCATTAGAAAACACTAACCCCACAGCACCTCCATTGTCAGCTGCAGCCACTACACTGCCTCCCCCATATCCAGATGTTTCAGAAAGGAGGGTTAACAAACTCTGAGTTAAAATCTAAACTCAGGGTTGACTAACTCTGAGCTGTCCAACTCAGAGTTTTCGGTTTCAGAACAGGGGATAAGAGTTAGTTCAATCAACTTGGAGTTGATTTGACTCTGAGTTAAGCTCGCGCATGCGGTGGTGAAAAGCCCTCATGAATGGAACGAAGATAACGTGATTCACCATGGCAACACGTGAAAATAAACCCCGCACATCCTATTTCTTCCGGGTGGAGTTGGACGTTCTTATGCACTGCTACACCGAATACGAATACATATTCAAAAAAAAAAAAAACAGTCACAGTCGCTGCTCAGCTGCTGTAAAGGATCGTGAGGTGGTATGGCAGAAGACTGAATTAATAAAAAAAAATATCGCGAGTGTTTCACATGTTCAGCATTTATATTCTATTTGTGTGTTTGTGAACACAGGTGCTGTCCAACAGGTACAAAAGCAGGAACAAAAGATGAAATATGAAAATATAGTACAAACAGGTAGGCTGTGTTTGTTTAGTCTGTCCTGAACAGCAGTGAGTGGCTGCATTCAGCATGTCAGTGTTTCAGCTGTCACAACACTGTCACTGTTTAACACTGTCACTGTTTAACACTGTCACTATTTCACACTGTCACTGTTTAACACTGTCACTATTTACTATTGTCTATTTGAATCGGAAAATCAGTTTTGATTTAAAAGATGTGAGTGCATCGCTGCACAGACTAATGAATGGTCCGACTGAAAAGTTATGAATCTTGGTTTAATTCTGCTGATGCAGCTGCTTCAAGCTGCATCTCCCTCTTTAAATCGTCTAATCGGGGTCTGGTGATTTTCTCCTGACGCAGATTCCTGCGCAGTATTTGTGCTTCGATATCAATCAGGTCTTCCAAAAAAGCACACGTCATGTCTGCCACGCCTTTCTGTCCACACACAGGCTCAGATAAAGAGGACAAACTCAGGGTTAGTTGGAGAAAACCTGTCAGTGAGCAGGTTAGGTTTACAGAGTATGTTGCCACGGTAACTGACTCAGAGTCGAGCTGAACCAGCTTAGTGAAACCGAAAACCCAGAGTTTCCTCTAACTCTGAGTCAACTAACTCTGAGTTTTCACTAAACCTGCTTCCTGAAACAGGGCCCAGTTCCACTGTGACATCGGACTGCCTCTCTGACACCAATTTAAGCGACACTGATGATGAAGAAGAAATTACGTCACCAAGCAGAGGTGCCATGAAAAACAAAAGGACAGAGGAACATGATGACACAATAATAACTGGAGACAGTTCACATATCCTACAGGAATTAAAGAATAAACTGTGCCAGCTTGAAGGGGAAAAAAGGACACAACAAGAAAACAAGGCTGCACTGAACGTCAAAGGAGCTCAGAGGAAGAAGGAAAAAAATAAAAGAGATAACCAAGATCTGTGGGAGGATCAGAACCCAGAGCCTGCTCCATTGAAAACACACTCCCATTTGCAAAAGATAGAATCCGCTGTGGAGGGAGGTGAATCTCCTGTACCCATTAGAAAACAACATATTACTATGACACTCGAAGGAATAATGGAGACTAGTCAGAGCACCCCTAAGGGGGAGAATTAGCTGTGAAAAGGGAACAAAGGAGCCCCTTTTGAAGTAACAGATGACGCTGTAAAATTAAGAAGTGGGAAATATTACCATAGGTCATCAACAGTCAGTTTAGATGACCCCAGCTTACAGTGCCCACTACTTACAAGCTCATCTGGCAACACTCATTATGAACCATGGCCCTTCATGGATATGATAGGCCTAGCTAACAGATTACCTATGTTGACAGATGGAGCTGAGGACGAGGACGAGGAATACCCAGAGGAAGAATCATCAATCAAGGAGGCTGGGGCAGAGGGGCACCTGGTCAGACTTCCCAATTACAACCAACTAATGTGGCTGCTCGGGCTCTGCAGCCACCACCAGTAAACCCACAACTAATGTATAGGGGTCCCCCAGGATGTTGGGGATGTGGAGATCCAGGACATCAGCGTAGAGACTGCCCCACCAATCCATGGACAGGTCCAGCCCCTGAGTGGCTGAACCAACATCAGGGAGTTGGTCACCAGTCATTTCAGCACAACCAAGAGAAGAACCTACCATTGTTGTCAGCATTAAGGGCCGTGAGTACCCTTTCATGGTAGACATAGGTGTGACATATTTATGTATTGGAAAAGAAGGCTCTAATCTCCCCCTCTCATCGTCATCGATAAAGACAGTTGGCTTCTCTGGGACATCACAAGTCATACCGTTAACAGAGCCTATACCAATGTACATTGCTGGAAAACTCATAGTCGCGCCGTTGCTTTATTCAGCTCAGACTCCAGTTAATCTTCTTGGAAGAGACATATTATGCCCCCAACAGGAAAAAATTGAATGCACACAAGAAGGCCTGTATTTAGATTTCCCGGACAACTCCATCCATAAAATAATGCCTCAGATGCAAATAACAGGAAACCATCTTCAAGCAGCGGTATACTGGCTCCGACTAATACTTACTGAATCTCAATTAAAAGGATGCTGGTACAAATGGGAACCATGGATCATGACACAGTTTGAAAAAGCTCATACCCCCACGTTACCCTTTCATTGCACCATGTTGTATGATGCTAACCAGACTCAAACAGACTATCAAGAGTGCTGGGATAGTGTTCTTAATATAAAACCTTGTTTAATTGCAAGTGAAAACATCTATTTGGGACCAGGGGGCAGCGGCTGCTGTCCACCTATCAGGGAAATTATCAGGATAGTTCCAAGAGTCAAGGTCCGCCCCCCATGTCACGCTGCTGATAGCTGAAGGATTTGAATCCCATCATCTGGGGCCTATGGTGAAGAAAGCTTTACAAGTGCAGGAGTGGACACCCACCTCTGATCCACATATACACATTTCAAAAGACAAGCAGTACATCAGAATCTCAGTGAGGACAGGAGATGAGGTGATAGCTAAAAGGGTTTTAGTAGATAGACACACACCCACGCAGATGCTAACCACTGACAAAAACACTCAGCTGCTGCAACAGGTTCCATCACAGCTATGGCCAGCCCATAAAACAGATGTAGGCTTGATTAAATCAGCACAACCAGTACATATTTCTCTCAAACCACATTGTAACCTGCCATATTAGAGGCAATATCCTTTAAAACCGCAGGTAATCGAGGGCATCAGGCCAACCATTGAAGGGTTGCTGAAAGCCGGAGTGTTAGTTAAAACAGACAGCCCATGTAACACTCCCATTTTTCCCATCCAGAAACCCAGTTCCACAGACTATTGTTTAGTGCATGATTTACGACCAGTGAATGCAGTTGTAGACACAGAAATACCCCATGTACCAGACCCACACACCTTGCTGTCAAACATACCACATATTCACCTGTGTTCTGCTTTTTTCAGTGTGCCGCTACATCCCGATTCACAGTACCTGTTCGCGTTCACTTATGAAGGCCAACAATACACCTACACACGCCTCCCACAAGGGTTTGCTGACAGTCCACCAATCTTCAACCGTGTGTTAACTCAGGATTTGTTGCACCTTGACGTGCCAAGCACAGTGCTGCAGTATGCTGATGACTTGTTAGTCTGCAGTTCCACCAAAGAGCAATGTCAGAAAGACTCCATTGCTGTCCTGACTGCTCTCGCTGAGGGTGGACACAAAGCTTATATTCCAACAAGTGAGAGGAGCCATAGAAGACAGGGAGCTGACATTCCCAGAGACCTACAACTGGTAGTACCAGGAGATCAAGTGTACGTAAAGGTCTTCAAAAGAAAGTGGAATCAACCCAGAAGGGAAGGCCCATATAAAGTTGTACTTGCCACTCCTACTGCCTTGAAAGTTGAAGGTAAGGACGTGTGGTTCCATCTTAATCACTGCTGCAGAGCTAACAAATCGGATAGACCAACACCCCGACCGCAACCCAGACGGAGAACAACTCCGCCTGTGCAACCGGGTGTGGACGGTCGTCCATACAGGGAAAGTGATGACCCCTCATCCCCAAAGATCAGACGATCACAACGATTGGCACCAAGACAGAAAGACTCTAGCCGAAATCACTGTGACAGCAGCGGATCATTATCAGGCAGAGTATCAGGGGTCACCTCAGGTGACAACACACCAGATAGTATTCCACTCAAGAGAAAATGAGTCGCTGCACACCAATATCAGAGACAGCCACAGTGCAGCAGAGACAGGAGGAGAGAGAGGCAAGAGAGGAGCAGAAATAACAGCAATGGGAGGCATTGTGCAAGGAAAGGGAGAGACTGCAGCAAGAGAAAAAGAGACTAGTAAGAGAGAAGGACAAGCAGAGGGAAGTGCTGAAACAGAGGGAGAGAGACCAGGATATAGCACAGTGGATGAAGAAACGCTTAGAGAATTATTATGCCCAAAAGAAAGCTCAGGATAAGAAGCAGACTTAGGACCAGGTTAAGGTAGCAGAAACCACCAAAAAAGAGAATGGAAAAGATACCAACACTGACCTAACTGAGTCAGCAGAGAAAGCACAAGCAGGGATAGCTGCTGCACTTTTACTAACCCTACTATTTATGCTGACGGCCATAACTCAAGTACAAGGAACAGACCAGTCAGCGTACATTACTAACAGCCACCGCTGCTTATTGGCGACAACAACTGTAGCTGTAGATGAAAGAAAGCTTCCACTTAACCACGACATGCAACTAACCTACAGTAACACTCAAGGAAGAATAATACTAGAAGGAGAAGACGTTAGACTGGATGCAACCACTTTAGAGCGCCCCTGTAATAGTGATTCAAGTGTGACAACAGGAGTTCATTGTAAATTGAACAGACCCATGGATGACCATGAATTAGAAGACATTTACTCAGACCTGGTTTGTAGTGACGTGACAACAAAATTAACAATCACCTTAGAAATGGCCCAACGGTGGGTCCGATTAACAACACGACCACAACATAATTCCAGTCAATCCAGTCAGAGTAAAAGAAATTAAGAGAATCACTAACAAAAAATCCAATTTGTTTTTTCAATGGTTAGAATATTCTGCCAGACAAGTAACTGATCAGACTTGTGTAGCTTGCTATAAGAAAAAAGGACAAGCACAGATGAGACCACTTCCTGGCATAGACAATTGTCACTTACGTAGCAAGTGCTTTGCCCAGTGTGTAATGAGAATGGCAGGAGGAAACCCAAGACACTCTAATAACACTGAGGTGTATCCCCTTCCCTTAGACATCAACGCTGCAGAAGAGTATCACATACCCCCTGTAGTTTTCCTTCCTGCAGACATTATATTCCCATTCTGTCTAGTACCTGGTCAATTAGAGGATTGGGAGGACACAGAGAAAATCCAATGTGAAGAAAAAACTTATGTGCATCAAGCTTCTCAGACCTCAGCACAAATATTATATTGTAACACTACTGAAAAGGCACAAATTCAATGTCAATGGGACTGAGGACAATTCACATGTTATGGGACCAGATTTAAATAGTGCCACTTGGATATGGACTTATTCTTTAGAGAATGGATCAAAACCAGTAGCTGATATATTCTGGCTGTGTGAACATGATCTCCAAGTGATAACTGTATTGCCAGAAAATTGGTCAAATCTATGTACACCTGTTATGATAACAGGATCTTTATCTATTATTGAATTGCCCCTGACACATCCCGAAGATCTCGTAGATCACTAGGAAACAATAACAGATGGACTAGTAATGATACTGTGTACATATCATGGGATCAAATCCCAGTTGGTGTGCCCTCAGAACATCAAGCCATCTCTGATGACTGGATTGGCGCAGGTAGAGGTTTTGGATCCGCACCCTTTATAGGATCCATATATAATGCTCAGTATATAGCACGTAACAGTCACTGGGTAAATTATTTATGGTACAACCAACAGAGATTTATGAATTGGACTATAGATGCTTTGGAACGTGTAAGAGAACAATTGCATGCCACCTCACTGATAGCTCTGCAATACAGACTCCTTATTCAAACTATGATGGGTGAGGAACAAGGAATTTGTGAGATTATAGGAGACGAGTGTAGCGTAGTCATTCCCATGCATACACAAAAAGATGGAAATCTCTCCATAGTCTTAAGCAACTTGCGTTCTCTCAGAGACCAGCATGTACAACATTCTAATTGGAACACTAAAACCCCATCAACCCCATTTAGAGTGGTTACAACACTTCTCTCCTACAAAACTACTGCGAACCACAGTTTACAGACACAGAGACTGAGAAAATTATTGATACCTTTAACCAAATTTAAACAACAACAACAAAAAAAAGGAGAGAAAAAAGAGGAAAAACAAAACCCTGCTGTCCACAGGTTTAGACACGATTAACCCTTCTGCATAACGTACAACACTTACACTAAAAATATGATGAATCAATTAAAATCCACGCTAATTGATAAAGATCTCTTATGGAACTAACCAAAATGGCTGACGACTGGCAAAATCAGCAACCTTGCTCCCCACCCCTGCATCCGCCCTCACAAGTAGTTGCAGCTGCACAGCTCCAACCAGTCTTCGCTACTGGGCTGACTGCTCCTAACCGCCCCGCCTGGTCCCAACCAACCCACCATTTCAGGCAAGAGTCCATCCATTGCAGATGTCCATCCCAGCTCAGGTTGGATACCGACCAGGCCAGCCAGATTCCCCAGTGGCAGGACCATCCCAACGAGTACACCCCAGTCCAGGTCCTGAGATGGCAGGATCATCCCAACCAGCACCCTCAACTCCAGCCCCAACCCAATCATACCTGGAAGCTTTGGTGTCTCCCCTCCATCCGGAGAGGCAACACCAGGTTTCCCGCATCGCCTCCAGTTCCATCTGTAGGCCCAACTCGACGATCCCCTTCACCCCTGGAGTCTGCATCAGAGGATCTTGACCCCTGGCTTATAGAATACGGTGAAAGACCCTTCTCTGGACAGACATGGATTACCCTGCGGTATGTTTACGGCCTGGAGCTGGCCCGTCTATGCCGCAACCTTCGATGTTTACTGCAGCCAGAGGTCAACCTACAGCAGGAGGAGCTGCAAGACCTCAGAGATTGTCTGGGCAGAGTTCCTAACCGGCTCTACCGTGAGCTGTCAAACTGATGCAACCAAATGTAACCAAAGATGTTTTTTCTTTTTGATACATGTGTAACCATCGTATATTTGAAGTAGACTGTGTGTGTGCAGTACTGGGACTTTTCAGTCCCAAAGGGGGGATATGTAGTGTAAAAAATCCCTACCTTAATCTTACATTTTTATAAAATCTTACATTTACATAGATTATTGACTATTAACTGTCAGATTTGAATAAATCAGAGTGAACAGTAGGCCAAACACACACACACACATACATACACCCACACACACACGCATACACACACACACACTCACACACACACACACCTGGCTCAGGGTGCCAAGAACACACATGGCTCAAGATCACAGCTGATAGAACAACCAGAGCTCTACACATTCCTTATCAAGTATATGTAGTATAAGATCCCTAACTTGGTTTTACATGTTTTATATTTCTTTTATTTCTCTTATCTTACACAGGTTGGTAAAATAGAGAATAATGTTTTAATGTTTAAAGCTTGTGTATATGAGAGCCCATGTGAAAAGTAGGCCAAGGGGTTATAGGAGGGTAAACACCTGGATTTGTGACAATCCCTGAATTTGTGACTATCCCTGTGAGTTTGTGGCAATTCCCAAATTCTTGACTATCCCTGTGAATCTGTGACTATTCCTGAATTCATGACAATCCCCAAAATTTCCTGACAATGCCGGACACCCTGGTTGAAGATTGGCTCATTACTTTTACTTTTACTCCAGGTGCCACCATGGGTGGGGGATCTCAACAGTATATAAAGGGGTGTTTGAGTAGCAAAAATCAGTTGGTTCCAAAACAACTCAAAGCTTATTGTGCTTTTACACTGTAATTGTCAATAAACTCTTATAGTACTTTGATTCAGAGAGCATCCAGTGATTTTTTAAATGTTCATTTTTTGAGTCTAAATACATTTATTGAAGACTTGATAGAGGATTGGATTTACGAAGGGCTGGACAAATTACAAGGCCATCTGGCCCAGCCTTGTTAACGGATCCACACCGCTTCATAAGTGGATGCTCAAGCACCGCTTCGGCATGCATATTGGCTGAATCAGATAAAGCTGCTCTTGTTGCCCGTGCTTCAGGTCTGAGGGAAAGGCACGCATTGGAGGAGCAGGGGCAACACTCTAAGGAGGAAACAAGAACAACTTGACTTGGATGCAGAAATAGCAGCAGCCAATGCAAAACTGTCAGTATTGCAATCCTCTAATGTGGGTCGTTGCGGTACGGGACCCACAAGTGGAATGGAATCTTATCTGGAAAGGGAAAAAAGGAAAAATGAATCTGTGATTGTCTTAAATCCTATGGCAAATGAATATCAGCCTGGATTGTGGAAATCAATGCAACAATGCTCAATAAAACCAAACAAACCACTGAATGTGTGACCAAAAGAACATGGCCAGTGCTATAAAACAGCTTCTGAATATCAATACAATATGCATGACCACCAGGAAAGCATGTGGAATTCACATCAGCTTAAAAGTCAAATTGCAACCTTTCAAGTAAACAAGAAAATCAGTCAACCTCAAATCACTCATCAATTCACTAAACCTCGCAGCAATCATCAATTTACTCAACCTCACAAATCAAAGTGCATCTGAAGACATACTTACTATCATGCACAGACAAAACAAAATAACTGCTGCTCTGGTGCAACAGCAGCTCTCAAGATCTCTGCCATCAAGAGAGATTCCTATATTTGAAGGGAACCCTCTGCAGTATATAGCTTTTATGAAATCATTCAAGCAGGGAGTGGAGGATAAGGAGGACCAGCAGATTGTTTATTCTATCTGGAGCAATTTACCAGAGGACAGCCACAACAACTGGTACATAGCTGCCAGCATTTGTCTCCTGAACGTGGCTATGCAGTGGCTAAGGGCTTGCTGCAAGAACATTTTGGAAATCAATATAAAGTCGCTAATGTCTATATGGAAAAGGTCCTAGCTTGGCAGTCCATAAAAGGTGAGGATGTTAAAGCTCTCCAAGCGTATTCTTTGTTTATGCATGGCTGTTGCAATATAATGGGGGAGTTGGAGTATATGCAAGAGTTATGCCTGCAAATATGAGAGCCATTATTGCAAAGCTGCCATATAAGGTGAGGGAGCAATGGAGGACCATCGCTCATAGAATCATGGAAAGCAATAAACAGAGAGCTCACTTTAATGACCTGGTTGTGTTTGTGGAAAGTCATTTTAAAGAGAGGAAGAGGTTTTATTCTGCGGACAGACAGGACAGGCACAGACAAAGCACTTAGGGCCTGATTTACTAAGAGTGCGCGTGCAATTTTGCACACGCTATTGGTTTGCGTGTTGTAGGTGGGTCTAAGATTGCACGCACAATTGTTTGCGGGTGCAAATGTAGTGGAGCCCGCCCTATTTAAATGAGGTTTTCGCAGTGTGTTTCTCTGGTTGTGATTTACTAAATTGTGTGTGTGTAAAAACGAGTGCCAACTTGATTGGCACTAATCTACTAACCGGACAAACAAGGATTGTGTCCCTCAAACAGCCGAAATATCACGCGCAATTCATTTTGCCTGTTTGCCTTCATGAATATGCAAATGTGGGTGTATCCGCCAGAACACGCAAAATGTTAGGCGGAGTTGGTGCAAAAAGATAGCACACAATCTGGTTTACTAAACCCGGACACGCGGTGATTTTGCGTCTTCATTTCTGAAAGGCACAATGAAAGGTGACGGAGAGAACAAGTCTTTTCTGCTCGTGTCAACATGTTTGATGGATGACAGAAAAAACAATATTAATGACAACTATATGATAGCATACTTTTTACTTTTAAGCTGCCATTTTTCATAAACACGATATGGGAGGCTGTTTGTGAAATCAATGCTGCATGTAAAACAAGAACAAAAGGTGAAATTAAGAGAAGATGGCAAGATCTACGAAGAAAAACCAAGGAAAGAGATAGCTCATAATAAAAACAGCTGATGGACTGGGAGTGGACAATATAAGGATATGACACCCTTGAGCCAGAAGCTGCAGAGCAAGGTAAGCCCATAATAGCACAAACATGCATTTCTTTTATTTGACACATTTAATTTGTATTATTAATAATGAATTAATATTCAGATATGTGCAAAAACGAATGTGCTTCCTGTGTTAACGTTTAGTTGAATACACACTGAAAACGCGTAAAGATCGATAGAGACAGAGAGATACTTTATTTAATCCAAGGGATCCAGTAGTATGTTTGGTTTAAGTCATTAATAATGTTTTTATTTGGATACATTTATTTTAATATAATGAAGCATAATTTTTGTGTTTTTCTTACAATTTAATATTTATATATAACATAACAATCCCACAATATGTTCACAATATATTCCATATAGCTGTGTTTGATCAAGGTGTTTTCCTCTTTGTTTAATTGTGTGGAAAATTGTGCACATGCTATTTTGGTCATGTGAGGGCAAAATAGCATGTCATATGCGGGTTAGTGTGCACGCTCAATCCTGTTTTTGCACGTGCAAATCGTTAGTAAATTGGGCCCTTAGTGTCCTCCAAAGACAGCCACCAGAACAGTCTGTGGAGGAAGGCCGGAATACGGGTAATGCCGTACTCTGGCCTTACCAGAGTACAGGTCAGTGACAGGTCAGTTAGAGGAGTGAGTCCGTTGGAGCACACTGGACTTTGCAGCATCAGGGACAAACAAGGGGGCGTGGGGTTACCTGGGTCAGGTTAATTCTGCTGTGCTGCAATTACCTCCATTTCAATATCTCACGAGATGGCAGCCACGATGTGGGAAGTAGGAATGATGGTGTCAGAGGGAGAGCAGGGCTCATTCTCCTTATCATGCAGGTGAGATAGAGCGTCAGGCTTAGCATTCTTCAATCCAGGTCTGTAGTAGAGAGAAAAGGAGAAACGGCCAAAAAAGAGAGCCCACCTGGCTTGACGAGCATTCAGACGCTTTGCAGTCTGCATGTAAGCCAAGTTTTTGTGGTCCATCCAAACCAAAAACAGCTGCTCGGATCCCTCCAGCCAATGCCGCTACTCCTCCAAAGCCAGCTTCACTGCTAGCAGCTCTCTGTTTTCCACATCATTCTTTAGCTCTGCAGGCGAAAGATAATGGGACAGAAAGGCACAAGGATTAAGCTTACTGTCCTCCGAAGAGGACTGCCCCTACTCCAATGTTGGCGGCATCTATTTCAACGAATTGCTTGGTGGGGTCTGGCTGAATGAGGCGTTAGCAGGAAGTGGCAGAGCTGGGTGCAGGTAAGTCCCAGGCCCTGTTTCCGGAAGCAGGTTTAGTGAAAACTCTGAGTTAGTTGACTCAGAGTCAGAGGAGACTCTGGGTTTTCGGTTTCACGAAGCTGGTTCGGCTCGACTCTGAGTCAGTTACCGTGGCAACATACTACCTAACCTAACCTGCTCACTGACAGATTTTATCCAACTAACCCTGGGTTTGTCCTCTTTATCTGAGCCTGTGTGTGGACAGAAAGGCGTGGCAGACATGGCGTGTTCTTTTTTGGAAGACACGATTGATATCGAAGCAGAAATACTGCACTCTCCATCAGGAGAAAATCATCAGACCCCGATTAGACGTTTTATCATTTCAACATGAATATTTATATGAACGTTACCGTTTTCAGCACCGTCAATCATTTATCTCAACAACATTCTCAGCCATCACATCAGCACATGCTTTGTTTCACACTTAGGGGGTCAAAGAGGGAGATGCAGCTATAAGCAGCTGCATCAGCAGCATTAAACCAAGATTCATAACTTTTCAGTCAGACCATTCATTAGTCTGTGCAGTGATGCACTCACATCTTTTAAAGCAAAAGCGATTTTCCGATTCAAACAGACAATAGTAAACAGTGACAGTGTTAAACAGTGACAGTGTTGGGACAGCTCAAACACTGACATGCTGAATGCAGCCACTCACTGCTGTTCAGGACAGACTAAACAAACACAGCCTACCTGTTTGTACTATATTTTTATATTTCATCTTCTGTTGCTGCTAATAACGTTTTGTACCTGTTGGACAGCACCTGTGTAACACAAACACACAAATAGAATATAAATGCTGAACATGTGAAACAACCGCGATATAGTAGATCTGGGCCCTGTTTCAAAAAGCAGGTTTAGTGAAGAGTCAGAGGAAACTCTGGATTTTCGGTTTCACGAAGCCGGTTCAGCTCGACTCTGAGTCAGTTACCGTGGCAACATACTCTGTAAACCTAACCTGCTCGCTGGCAGGTTTTATCCAACTAACCTTGAGTTTGTCCTCTTTATCTGAGCCTCTGTGTAGACAGAAAGGTGTGGCAGACATGGCGTGTTCTTTTTTTGGAAGACCCGATTGATATTGAAGCACAAATACTGCACAAAGAGGGAGATGCAGCTTTAAGCAGCTGCATCAGCAGCATTAAACCAAGATTCATAACTTTTCAGTCAGACCATTCATTAGTCTGTGCAGCGATGCACTCACATCTTTTAAAGCAAAAGCGATTTTCCGATTCAAACAGACAATAGTAAACAGTGACAGTGTTAAACAGTGACAGTGTTGGGACAGCTGAAACACTGACATGCTGAATGCAGCCACTCACTGCTGTTCAGGACAGACTAAACAAACACAGCCTACCTGTACTATATTTTTATATTTCATCTTCTGTTGCTGCTAATAACGTTTTGTACCTGTTGGACAGCACCTGTGTAACACAAACACACAAATAGAATATAAATGCTGAACATGTGAAACAATCGCGATATTTTTTTTTTTTTATTAATTCAATCTTCTGCCATACCACCTCGCGATCCTTTACAGCAGCTGAGCAGCAACTGTGCTGCTCTTTGTTTTTTTTTTTTAATATGTGTTCGTATTCGGTGTAGCAATGCATAAGAACGTCCAACTCCACCCGGAAGAAATAGGACGTGCAGGGTTTGTTTTCACGTGTTGCCATGGTGAATCACATTATCTTTGTTCCATTGATGAGGGCTTTTTACCTCTGCGTGCGGGAGCTTAACTCAAGTCAGATCAACTCCGTGTTGATTGACCTAAATCTTATCCCCTGTTCTGAAACTGAAAACTCTGAGTTGGACAGCTCAGAGTTAGTCAACCCTGAGTTTAGATTTTAACTCAGAGTTTGTTAACCCTCCTTTCTGAAACAGGGCCCTGGAGTTGGGGAAAACAGAAGTCAGGTGGATTGAAGGCAAGCAGGTAAAACTGGCAAAAATCTTTCCAAAAAGTGCTCAAATTCAAGCTGGACTTGGCCACTAAAACAGACAAACCATCTGAGCACAACAGTCCAGCAGGGACTGGATGTCAATGCAGGGTTCTTATAGGCAGAGGTGATTAGGTGATGGTTGGCAGGTGTGTTGATTGCGGATCCAGCTCAGGTGTGCAGAGAGTGAAGGAGACAGCGCAGGGAGGGGAGGGGAAAACAAATGGTTCTTAAAAATTGTAAGTCATTCTGCAAAGCTCCAGGATGGATACTACAGTCTACAAATGCCTTTCAGGAAGGAGCATCTCACACTCCCAAACAATCACTCTCGGATTGGCCAAGCTAAGGATACAGAAGTCAAAAGTTACCGGGATATGAGGACGTGAAGTCAGAGAGCTGACTGTCAAACTGGAAGCTGCACAGTAGCACGTGAGAAACAAGACGGACAGAGCCGAATAGGCTTTTACAGAGAAAATCAACCTTTGCAGAGAAATAATACTTGCTGAAAAATTATATTAAACATTTGCATAGAAATGAAACACGTGCAGGACAATTGTGGTAAAGTGTCATACAAAATAACAATAGGAATAAAATAGCTTTTAAAAATCTGAAATAGAACTCAAAATAAGGATAAATATAAACTGTGTAAATGAGAGAATGTCCAGGAAACAAAGGGTGAGAATCGTGCATTGTCTATTGTCCTCCCTGCCCTGACTGAGAGCTGTTGTACAGTCTGATGGACAGTGGGACGGAAGAGTTTTTCAGTCTATTGGTGGAGTAGGACTGGGACAGCAGCCTGCCACTAAATACAAGGGGTCCTCGAGATACGACGACACATCTCCCATGAACTTCCTTGTTTTGGCTTAAGCGGTTTGCCCCGTAAATACGTACAGACTTTGCACGGGAACTAGTTGGTGCCGGCTCTCCAACACCTCCACAGCTCGGCTACTCTGCGTTGTGTTTACTTATGTGAAATGGAAGGCTGGCGGGGGGTGCAGTGGTAGCCGGTAAGGAGATGCACACGGACACAGATGCGTTCGGGATCGTGGCGATACGTAGGTTTATTCACAAGAGTTTATTCACAGAGTCTACACGGTTGATATCAGAAATCTAAAGGAAATGCTCATTACACTCGCGATGTCAACCCCTACGGTGACAAAAGGCAATTCACCATAATAAACTCTTATTTTAGCGTGGTGTTATAGCGACATCTGGTGGCACAATGTATGCACAATGGCACAATGAATGTATGTTCCGATTTACATCGAAATTCGGTTACGACACATTCTCAGGAACGGATCTCCGTCGTAACTCGAGGACCCCCTGTATATATGTATATATATATATATATATATATACTATGGCATGCCGTTCAGGAAATACAACCTTGAATATATTGAATGAAACCTTGAATATATGGAATGAATCCTGAATATATGGAATGAATCCTGAATATATGGAATGAATTCTTGAATATATGGAGTGAAAGTTGACTGATGTCAGACTTCCGGGCAGTGCCTGCGGCCATCTTTTTTGTGGGGTCTCAAGCCGCACTTCTCCGGCACTGGAGAAGCTGCTGTGGCTACAGCGACTCAGTGAACTGAAAGAGACGCTCTTCATATATTGTTTAGATACAAGAAGAATCACTCACATTTATAGACCAATGCAGGCTGAATATTTAGTTTAGTATTGAACATAGCTGATGGTCGGCGACACAGCTTTGGGCACATTACTCACACAGCGGACTGATGCATAATGAGATCATGCCTTACGGAGATAATTACTATGGAATTTAAGAAATGTATAACTGCTGTCGTAATGACTGTGACACAGTTTAATGGCATATATCAGTCCGCTGTGTGAGCGTCTCTTTCAGTTCACTGAGTCCCTGTAGCTGCAGCAGCTTCTCCAGTGCCGGAGAAGTGCCGCGTCAGAGCGCAGTGCCATTACGCACGGCCATTCACTGTGTTTTACCTTCAATAAATCAACTGAAAACTATATCAAATCAAACTAACCACACAGACCTACACACAGCAGAGTGTTCCGTTAGTAGTTCTGCTTTTTTTTATTTGCTCAGGTTGGCTCAATAAGCAGCTGCCAGGCTTGGTGTTGTAGCTCTGCCATGGTTACAGACTGAGCTACTTCTTCGTCAGCAGAACGGCCTGGATATTTATCACGTCCTCATGACTTAATCGCTTAATCGCTTTTACCTCCTGTTAGACAAGATGGCCGCAGACACTGCCGCGACGTCTGACGTCAGTCAAGTTTCATTCCATATATTCAGAGTTTCATTCAATATATTCAAGGTTTTATTTCATGAAAGGCATGCCATAATATACACACATATATAGAATGCATCATCCTCAGTCATTGAAAGTAGAGAGTGGCATGCACACCAGCAGACAAAGGGAACAAAGGGACTGAACATGCCTGGTTCAGGCCTACTAATCAGTTCAGGTTTGGCCTCATAGGTGGAGTCTAGCTTCCGCCTTCCTACGGCCATACTAAAAGGTGGGGGTTTTCTACACCCAGGAAAGTCCTGACCACCTCCACATCAACCCCCTTGATTGACACAGGTTGAAGAAGTGGTTTCTTCCTTCTGAAGTATACCACCAACTCCTTAGTCTTGGAGGTGTTTAACCTCTGACCAGAGAAGACTTGACAAAATCAGTCAGTCCTAACAACCTGCTTCACACTGATATGAATTTAAATAGAGTCAAAGAATTATTACAGGCAATCATAAGTATTACATAAAAGCTAACACAGTTCATAGCAGATCCAGAATGCAATCCAATGCTCAGCCAGATCCACCTGAAAGCAGTGTGTGTCCTCCTGGATGCTGATATCTGTCCTTTAACAGCTGCAGACTTAGCAGCAACAGCAGCTGTGTTCTTTTGTTCAATTTCAACAAAAATGAAATGACTGATTTCCCCACCCCTCCTGTGATTATTGTATTTGGTTCATGTGCATCCTCAAATTCTGTGTATCTGCAACCCATGAGAATTATAAACTACCATGTTGTTTGTAAGAAACATCAGGTAAAATTCCTAATGCTGCCTACATCTTCAAATGACACCACAATAATGCCACAAAGTTCTGGAACACTTTTTTATTTTATTATTTAGCAGTATTACAGCCTCAAACATCGTGCTTTTTCATGTCCTTCACACACAGAAGAATATGAAAGGTGAAAGGTAACAGTAAAGCACATTTACGTAGATAAATTAGATACAGTTTTGGATCATTTAGATAAGGAATTTTTGAATTGTACAGCAGCAGCCTGCTAGCGGTCACACAGTTAGGACTTAGGATTTAACAAAGCATGTGGTAGTTTCAGAGGTGAACTTGTCTATGAGGGTTCTCCAGGTCATGGTAACTTGACAATAGTACTCAAAGTACTCGACGTACCCAGGCAGCTGTTGCCAGTTGCGTGCATGCATTAAGTACTATTTTCAAGTTTCAGAGGTAAACTGTAACTAAAAGCTCAGGCAATACAATGGAGGATATCCTCCCTTAGGTTACTGGGATTTTTTCTGTTTGCCAGAAGGTTGCAGAAGCAGGATATCCTAATATGATATCAGCAAGCCTATTTCACTGTACAGGAACTCAAGGCCTAAACATATGGGTCCAATGTCAAACATATCCCTACAACATTTCTATAAATTAAGAAAACAAAGAGCAACAGATATAAGTTAGAGCTGAAAAACAAGTGTCTGTCAGCCACAGTTCAAAGTAAAGCTATTTATTCTGTATTTATTCTAATGGTCAACCAATGTTCAACTGTGAATTTTCTGTTAGATTCTGGATCGGGGCAATGGCATGGGATGGGATAACAGCTGACAAAGGCTCTTTGGCAAACTGCTCATGAGCAAGCCTGTAAGTAGAGCTGTGAATGGAGCTTCATGAATGACCTTCATCGTGGATGAAGGTCATTCATGGTTTTCTGCAGTGTGCAACGACACATACTACCAATCCCTTAAATAGGTAATATGTTTTTATTGATACACAATGTGTACATCAATGATGCCTATTATTAGGCATATTATTATGAGTATAAATTAATATCTTCTATACAAAATGTGTAACTGGCCTTTGATATGCCTAATTCTGATCTGGTATGAATATCTTTCCTGAGAGATTCAATCCCCTGTGGACAACTTTAAATTGTTCAGTCACACCACGCTTTAAAATTTAGCCTGAATGTGTCTCCTGTGAAAATTTGTTGTGATTGGAGCTGCTCTATATGCAAATATGCAAATATACACAGACATTATGTGCATAACAAGGGACACATGTATGTTCACACATGAATCCCAGAGACCAGAGCAGTCATCATCTCACTCTCAAGATGCATCAAGGACACATTAGGTGATATACACACCTGTCAGCTTGTTATGTGATCTCTCAGGGTGAATGATAAAACCAGGTCTGAACAGTGTCATACCTGTAGTCCATGGTGCCAGGTGCTACACTGCCTTCAACAGAAATTTAAAAAAGCTGAATTATGGTTCAAGACAACAGAAGCCTTTATCATTTCCAGTGACACTCCTTCATGCCATCCCAGTCCCAACTCCAAGCAATTTGTAATGATGATAGACAGAGCTTTGTACCAATGACCAATGAAAGACGAGAGGAGCCATGAAGACTCACACACTTGGTCAGACCTGTCCTTCAGTCCTGTAGAGTGTTTTCAGCAGTGCTGCTCTGTGCTCTACTCTGCCACTTCTTGTTATAGCTGGGCCACCGACACACTGGGCAGCAGTGTTTTCCTGTTGCTAGCCACACAACAATGCACTGCTGGTGGAAAGCATGGCCACAAGGAAGACCCATAAGCAGTTCCTCACTCACAAAGTTCTCCAGACACACTACACATTCTGAGCACTGCAACATATTACAAGGCCATCTAGACTGATCACAGTGGTGCTGGTTAGACACAGCCTCAGCTGGAAGGCAGCAATCACCTTGTGTATTGTCAGACACACAGTTATGGTCACTGCCAGAATCTATGTTGCTATATGCACACAGCTGTGTGCCACTTGGCTGACTGCACAGCAATCCCTTGTGCCTTTCGCTCTCACATGGAGGTGTGCTTGGACCTGCATAAGGAGAATTCTTTGTTTCTGAAAATTTACTTTCTGTCTCTTTGTGGAGCTTTTCACCAGAGCCCGCCCTGAGCTGATTCAAAGCTCTGAACCTCCATGTTGGAAGGGCTTTAATGTAGTCCACATTCACAAGTGGGCGAAGCCAGAGATCAGGGAAAGCCAAGCGCTCAAAGAAGAAATTAGGATCGTCCTCCCAGTCTGAGTTGTCAGATGGGACTTGTTGCAGTGATGCGATTGGATGAAGCAGATAAGAAGTACACCAGTCCCACAAACTAGCCAGCCACTCCAGGTTGGTGGTGCTGTCCTCTTGGCTCCTGACACCATAGCGTCGTTTCTTTTCGAAGTAGTCGATCAACAGACCATGGGCCAAGTATGTGGACAGAAAGAGGGCAGAGTGGGATGAATAGAAGGTCCAATCAGCCCTCACCAGGCTGGCCAGTGTGGTGGTGTCAACGTAACGAAGCAGCTTCAGACTGTAACTGTACAGAGTGTCCAGATATGGCAGCTGGAGCAGAGCCTGAGGGGAGCGAACAAGATCAATGTGAGTGTATTGCTATATCTCAGAGACTACTTAGAGGTACCACCGCTACTGTTAAAGGCTTTCACAAATGGTGTCATTAAAACATCTATAAACTAACAACAATCACATAGAGTGCATATGCAAATAACACATAGTGTACTGAGTCTATAGAGTTAAAGGACTAAAACTAAAAAAGCACTACACCAATCACTCCAGTAAATCGTATACACTTACAACTTGCATTATTGACAGTTATCTCCCAATTCATGTGATTTGGTTTAATTTCATTTGATCTAACTGAGACTCCATTATGCTTTATGAGACACCTATCCGCACTGGTTATCCTTCGGGCAAAAAATGTTGCCATGGAGCACAGCATTCAATATGAGTTGAAAAAAATCATGTATGTGGCTGAACATGCCGATAACCTGTTTGAAGAGAGTCAAGACAGAAAAAAATACATAGTGTACATTGAGGGAACTGTAAAATGGCAGAGGAAGACATGTAGTAATTAACATAGTCTGAACTGGCGTCTAAGGTTTCGGTGATCCTTATTTAAATCCCCCAAGTGTGGACCACTGCCCCACCAACACTTCCAATCTGACCTGGGAATGGTAAAAATTAGTGAGATAAAAGCAACACACAAAAGGCACTTTTCCACTAGGGTAAGCTCAGCACAGTACGGCACCCTTTGCACACTTTTCCACAAGGTCCCAGTTCCTGGAAATGGTTCCAACTTTGGGAACAATCGGCTGTGGTTCCAAGCGTACTGAGTCGAGCCGAAAACTGACATCAGTGGGCTGCTTGGCAGAATTGGTCTGGTGGTGGTCATGGGTGTGGTGTCACCCACCACTGCGGCTGAACATCCACACCGACCACTGGAAACGATGCATAAACTAATATGCAAGCATCTAAAACACTTTTAGGAATCAATAGCGATAACTCTGTGCAATTTAATTTAATTTAATTTAATTTAATTTAATTTAATTTAATTTAATTTAATTTAATTTAATTTAATTTAATTAATTTAATTTAATTTAATTTAATTAAGAGCAGTGTCGCACCATACCGAGCCGACCCTGGTGGAAAAGCACCCATAACCAGGATCATTTGAAAGGTAGAGTGGTGAATAGGGTACTTAAGCTACAGATTTTCACAATACATGTTTTATTGGTGGTTACAAAAATGATGTCTGTTCATTTTTATGCTTAATATTAAGGTGACTTTTAATTTTACTTTAGTTATTTTTAATGTTTGTGGAAGTACTAATACAACATAATGATTACCACAGCTGACCACTCCAGTATTACACACTGTCACATGACATCCATTACAGTTCACATAAGATCAAACCTTTGTGTTTACATGCAGCGTAGCATCCCAGAACTCAGCGTAAGAGGCCTGATACACAAGATTTCCTTATAAAACTTTTTGAAAGCAAAATACATGATTTTTTTTATTTGTTAACTTCACTGTCATTCACGGGCAGTTTTATATTGGCATTCAGGTTTAGTTGAGACAAGTAATGAAACAATAAAACAAAAGTGTTGTGAAAAGACGACAAGTGTGTCAACTATTTCCTACCAGAACAGGAAGCCAGGAGACCAGCAGTATGGAGTTGTAGGTTCCAAGAGTTCGGATTAGAACTACAAACCGTTTCACAGTTGCTCCCTGTCAGTGACAATAGATACATGTTAAAAAGTAATGGAACAATTACAGTTTCTCTCAATTGCTAAAACACTAAAACCCATTGGCTGAACAAAGATCTCAGTTACCAAAACTAATTTAGCCAATTGTTCAGTCTGTTGTCAATACCTTAAACCATTTCACATGGTAAAACACAATTTGCAGATCTCACTTTTCTCTTTTCAGCAAAACGCTAAACACATTCTCATTCTCAAAACACATTCTGCACTCTAATGCACATGTCATCCATACTGGTAAACACACGTGGCAACAATAAAATACAAGTACAGCACACATGTCATTCATTAAACACAACCACTCAAAATTGATTTCACTTGTTTCAAATGATGTGACGACCAATAAAAGCCAGTTCAGAGAACAAACAGGTTGTTGAAGGTAGGAATGAGAAAGTCTGAGAATGGACAGAAGAGGACGAGACGAGTGCCTATGCGAGGTGGGGGACGAGGAGGAAGAGGAGGAGGGCAAGAAAGAGGAAGACGAGGACAAAGAGGAGAGGAAGACAAAGATTGGAAATATCTGATGAAATTCGGGCAACAATCATAGACCATGTTGTTGTCCATGGACTACCAATGAGGGAAGCAGGACTTAGAGTGCAACCCAATTTGAGTCGATTTTCTGTGTCCACCATAGTAAGGGCATTCAGAGAAGAGGACAGGTACAGTATACTACTGTATTTTTGTAATTGCAAATTTAATGTACTTCAGTATATGCAGCTGTTTCAATAGACATTTGTAAAGTCGGATGGATCTCTTTTGGACGGATCAGTGCTCGCAAGTTACGTCGAGCCCTGGTCCGGAGATGGTGTCTCATGAGCCACATACGATCGAATCCGAGCCAGAGCCCACTGAAATGAAAAGGGGCAAAGTGTATACATTTCGAAGGCAGTGGCTTGACCAGTTTCCCTGGCTAAGATACAGTAAAGCTGATAATATAATGCACTGCATTTACTGTGAAGCGTGTGGGAAGACCATGGCCGGCAATAGTGCATTTGTGACTGGTTGTAATACATTTAACGCTGAAAAAGCACAATGCATCTATAAAAGACATAACATGCCGCGATAAACGCACTGCCGAAGTCTCCCCTCTTCCCGACACCTTTCAGCGGCAGGCAGCAGCAAAACAGATCAGCAGACGAGGCCGAGATGATAATCAAGTTTAACGTTGCCTACAAAATTGCTGATGAAGAACTTCCCTTCACTAAATTCAAGCCCGAAATGATTCTTCAGAAGAAAAATGGCTTGAACGTAAACCCGACATACAGCAATAATGTTGCGTGCACCAAATTTTTAGAAGTAATCGCACATACATTGAAAAAAAAAGACGTCTGTGCAAATTGCAAACAGTGAATACATGGCATTCCTGATCGATTGATTTACAGATATCGCCACAAAGAATGCATCATTGTGTACGGTCACTATTTCTCCACTCAGCGACACACCCACTGAGGAACAAACTCTGGCAATTATATTTTGAGAAACGTGTTAGCAACATCAGTGACCATAGTCGATTGTTTGCCTGGGGCCAGAGAGGGCGACATTGAATCTAAATTGAAGCTGCTGGCTAAAGCTAAGCATAAATACCGTAAGATCGTAATACACGTCGTCAGCAACCACTCTTGACTTTGTAGGACAATTGTTTCACTCAGCTCCAACTCAAACTGTACGACTAGGTTTAAAAGTTTGCAGCTCATGATTCATGTTCTCACACTATATGGCCCGATGCTCTGATGCGACCTGACTGCACACACTGTACGTCCACATATGACATGTATGACTCATGTATCCGGAACTGCATCGTAAAAAATGCCCTTGTCCGGAAGAACCTGATGTGGGACCAAGAAACCAAGCGAGCTGTGGCCGGGCAGCAAGAGCCTCTGGCCGGCCACGCTGAGTGAGAAGGCCCGCTGTGGTAAAAGTCCCATAAACAGTGGAAAACTGGACACACCCCGGAGGTCGGCATGGCAGACGGTAGGCTCCCTGGAGCTCAAAGACGTTTCACCTCTCCTCCAAGAGGCTTCATCAGTTCATGCTCGCTGATTAGGCTGGGACTAGTCCAACTAGCTGGGGTATAGGTCCAACTATTTAACCTCTTAGGGGGCGGTCACAAGGCCAGTAGTATCGATGGATCGTCAGTGCTCCATTTATCCAACGACAGTCGTTAGAGTGACGGTCGTTGGGGGTGCTGAAAAGTTGTCTACGACTTTGTTAGTGTCCTATTGTGTTATAACGACAGTCCTTGGAGTCGCATGAGGCCATTTGTGAACAGCTGTTGTTCTTAGAGGCTTTTTATATTTTTATGTGTTGTTATCTGATTACTGGTTTTGTAAAAAGGTAGAAAAGGAAAGTGACTGAGTCAAAATTCCCACAGACCAATGAGCCGATCATCCAAGAAGGAGCCAATTAAGTAAGTGTAAACACAGACAGGGATGTTGGACACCAGCAGGGTGTGCCTACAAGTCAGTGGCAAAAAGCATGCAGTGGGCTTTACTACAGCTGAAGATAAATCCTGTAAGAACACAGCAGTAAATTAACCCTTTTATTAGTCTAACAGTAAAAAATAAGGTAGTGACCTGTGTAATGAAGAGATCCATCCAAGCCAACAAGTTGATGAGTACCAGACTAAGGACAAACAGGTCGTTGACCTCTGGCTGGACCGAACGTAGGAAAGTGTCCATGGCAGTCAGGGACAGGAATTCCCCTGTACTGCAGGAATGACATAAGGAAGGGAGAGGAGAAGAGGTGAAAAGGAAGAAGAAATAAAAAATGGAGACAATCCACAGAGACATCAATGTTTTTAACTAAAAACAACACATTTCAATAAAAATAATAATCTCTATGGTCAACCATTACCTATTGCCATAGTGATAGATGCCCTCCGGCATCTTGAGGATGTATGCAGGGCTATGTGTTACACCAAGCTCTAAAAGGCAGCTGTGATTGTCCCAGTCATGTACATCCACAAAGATGAACTCGATCCTGCCAGTGAACTTGATAGATAGCGAGGAGAAGAAGGCAGGCGGCTGGGAAAGACGTGCAAACAGAAACATCTTGACTGGTTGGGGCTGATCAGAATGCCACTCCTCCACCAGCTGTTCAGTCTTATTAAGTGTTTTTATCCGATGAGCCACATGTGAAGTCATCCAGCGGAAGATGTGTTCTATTTCAATATGCCGTCCATTGTATTCCTTCAGCATGACTTTGCCTTTCGATGCTGAGGTCTGAGGAACAGACATGATAAGGGTGGATTGCTGCCAGCCACGCTTGACACAGGACCTACTAGACAGAAACCAGAAGGACCTAATCAGCATTGGACACTCATTATGAAGGCAAAGGGAAAAGTACTGTTTGTTCTCTACAGAATTCTGCAGTGCTCAATAAACTGTTAGACCTAAGTAATTCAAAAACTTTTCACAGAAAAAGGCATATAAATTCCACAACTGTTTATTAGCCGTGTGAATTTCTTGATGTTTGTGTCATGTTTTTGGTGCACCAGCCTCTGTGTTAAGTGCTGCTGGTATTTCTTTCACACAACACACTTTAAATTTAATATAATATTATATTTTGAGTAAGAGATATGCAAGAGTCAAATCCGTGGTGTGCAGGTACACTCGGACCAATGTTCCCTCTAAGCTGCGTCTAAGCTGCTGAGATTGTGCGTGAGCAATGTTCCCTTTAAGCTGCTCGCTTTCGCAATCGCCCGATCCGCCTCTCGACCACTTATTTAGAAATGTCTTTATTAGCTTTATTGGTGACTCGCAACCGCTCAATGTGGATCAACCAGCGCATCACTGATACACGCACACACAAAGACAGGCTGATTCGCCCGCTCCTCCGCTCCACACACAATGCTCGCGGCCTATCAAAAGAAAACCCCAAGCAGCGGGATATTTGGCACTGAAATTCACTATTCCTCAGTATATTTCTCGAACTAATGAAAATGTTATTATTTATTGACTTTATTTTATCGCTAGATAAAAACAGATCTCAGGAACAGGCTTCAAGGGGAACACCTGGCAGCCTGCTTAAGAATTTCCATAAATAATCCCGAACCCAGTGAAGTCCTTTATGATAGGGCACTTGAATTATTTTTAAGGAAGCCACGTAGGATTAGGTGTTCTGATAGGGCATGCTGGCTTTGCACCAATTAGGCAAATTCTGTTTCTTTATTTTAGTTAGTTGCGTTAGTGTTACCTTCAGTAGTTTCTTACATCTAATTATTAGTATTTAATTTATTTTATTTTTATTATTATTTTCAAATTGTTATATTATACTATTTGTTTTCATTAGTTTGGTTCAGTATTTGAAATAAAAACATCCAGCTTTAGCTGTTTTTTGCAATTTATTCCGTGAATGTCACAGAATGTTAAGACTGCCACTACAATAAGCAAAAATTTAAGTAACGTAAAGTAAAAACTAAACTTTAACTTCAATTTTGGTGAATAAATCAAAATGAAACTTAAAATGGGGGGGGGGGTGGTGAAATAAATAGCAAATAAAATAAATGATATTCGGCAGAGATACACAGCCATGGGTAGATATTTAGATATTAAATAATTTGCCTTATTCACACGCTAGTGGAAAAGCGTCCTCAGATTCTCAGGGGACACATCTGTCCTCATGTCTCATCAATGCACATTAGTGATTCAAGCTCATCCCCGGAGTCCTTGTCCTCTATATTCGCAAAAACCAGGTGCAGCCATCTACTGCAGTGGCAGCTGATCATGGAATATGATCTGAAGCCACTGGACTCACTCTAAAATTTGACCCAAGAGAACTGTATACCTGGTAGTTATGTAATATATAACAACCAGGTATGCTCTCTCTTCTCTTCTCCCTTTCACTTCTCCTCTCCCTTTCCCTTCCCTTCTGCTTATCATAAGAGGGAACAAATTGGGCGGAATGTGATGTTTTGTAATGTAATATCACGTAATGTGAATCAGCATAGGGAATTTGAGGTAATCCAATGTTAAGTGATGTAATGTGATGTTTTGTAGTCTTTTGTACATGGCAGTAATGCATCTATAAATTGTTTGTCAAAAGATGATCAGGCTCTAAGAAGTGCCAGCACTGCTGAGGAAAACCCACCTGTTGTCATTAGAGCAGTTGAAAGTTCCAGTTCTGATCCCAAACTGAGATACTTTTCGCACCATCTTTCCCCAGTTGGATGAAGTGAGCAGAGCTTCCCGGTTCTGTGCAATGACCTGCAGGTACAAACAGGTACAGGTAATATAATACAAATAGTCATGAAGTACAAGTGACCGCACTCATTCAAGTGTGCTTAGCCTAATTATGGTCTTTGGAAGACAGTCTGACTTATAGTTTGAAAGATATTTGAATTTCAAAAATGACAGATGTTGTACAGTTGAATGAAAAGCTGGAGTTGACCCAGGTGAGAGGAGGAGGGCAGGGGTGGGCATGGTTGGAGACGTGAGACTTGGAAAGGTGTGTTTGGGAGGAGCGGCCTCCCCGATCTGAACTTGAGTGGTGTTCAGTTATTGGACTTCTGTGCTAGTCACAGTTTGGCCATGACGAACACCATGTTCAAGCATAAGGATGTTCACAAGTGCACCTGGCACTTGGACTCCTTAGCTGACGGTCGATGATCGACTTTGTAGTCGGATCAGCCAATCTGAAGCAAGCCATCCGGCGGGAGGGGGAAGCAGCACCCAGCTCACACAGTTTACAGTCGGGATGGGGTGCTGTTGACCTCAACTGAGGATGTGATTGGGCGGTGGAAGGAATACTTCGGGGATATCCTCAATCCCACCATTATGTTCTCCGAAGAGGAGACAGAGTCTGGGGACTTGGAGGAGGACTCTCTTATCACCAGGCGTGAGGTCATCGCCGCAGTCAAAAAGCTGCGTGGTGGTAGCGGCCCGGAAGTGGATGAGATGCGTCCTGAGTTCCTTAAGGCTCTGGATGTTGTTGGGTTGTCTTGGCTGACACGCCTGTGCAACATCGCATGGAAATCGGGGGCGGTACCTCTGGAGTGGAAGACTGGGCTGTAAAAAATATCCAAATTTTTGACAATCCCCCAGAACACCATCAAATCCATCGCCATCAAATGGAAAGAACATGGTACCACAACAAACCTGCCAAGAGAGCGTTGCCCACCAAATCTCAGGGACTGGGCAATGTAGGCACTGATCACAGAGACAGCACAGAGACCAAAGGTAACACTGAAGGAGCTGCAGTGTTCCACAGCAGAGACTGGAGTATCTGTCCATATGACCACAATAAGCTATACACTTCAGAGCTGGGCTCTATGGGAGAGTGGCCAGAAATAGCCATTACTTAAAGATAAAAATAGGAGAGAACGTTTTGAGTTTGCCAAAGGGCATGAGGGAGACTCCCCAAACACATGGAGGAAGTCCTCTGGTCAGGTGAGACTAAAATAGAACTTTTCTGCCATCAAAGAAATCGTCAAAAAATGTCAGATGCAAAGCCAACACATCTTATCACCCCAAGAACACCATCTCCACAGTGAAGTATGGTGGTGGCAGCAACATGCTGTGGGGATGTGTTTCAGCAGCAGGGACTGGAAAACTGGTCAGAAGCAAGGGAAAGATGATGCTAAATACAGCAATATTGTTGTTGCAGTCTGCCAGTGATTCACCTTCCAACAGGACAACAACCCTAAGCTTACTGCTAAAGCAACACTGTTTACACATTTTAATGTGTTGGTATGGTCTCAAAGTCCAGACCTCATTACAGTTGAGAATCTGTGGTCAGACTTGAAGACTGCTGTTCACCAGTGGAACCCATCCAACTTGAAGGTGCTGGAGCAGATATACTTTGAAAGAATGGGCAAAAATCCAAGTTTGCTAGATGTGGCAACCTCACAAAGACTTATCCAAAGTGACTTGCAGCTGTAAAAGGTGGCTCTACAAAGTATTGACTATAGCCCCTTGACGTTTTCTGTTTTGTTGTCCTATTTGTTGTTTGCATCACAATAAACAAAAAACTCATATCCTCAAAGTTGTCAGCATGTTCTGTAAATGAAATGATGCAAATCCCCAAACAATCCATATTCATTTTAAGCTGTGAGGCAACAAAACATGAAAAATTAGAAAGGGGGATAATACTTTTGCAAGGCACTGTATTGACACAGCCCAAACATCCCACCTCAGCACACCCCCACTCCCACCCCCCACGGCACCTGATCTTGTCTGAATCAATGGTCTGGATACACACTTCCACTCCCTCCACCCGAGACCAACTGATAAAAAAACAGTCTGGCATGGCAGCAATACGCTTCCGTACAACTAGGAGTACAAATGGCAGTTAACATTTTTTGATCACAGTGAGGTTTATAAGGAGGTCCTTAGAAATTTTCTCTCCCGTAAGGGGTCCCTGGCGCCAACAATTTTGACAACCCCTGTTATAGAGACAGGGTTTAAGATCATGAAGGGAATAATCAAAATCAAAAGGGAGACATTAGAGAAAACATGCTGGGTTGTCTTGTGATAAACAAGGGGAACATTAAGACTAATTAGAGATGATCTAATTTTCTGCTGTTTGCACTGCTGTGTCCAATTTATCAAACACACATACTGTTAGATTGCTTTTACCTGAACTAGCCAAATTCCATCTTTAGTGTCTTCCACTAATTCATAGAAGTGCATCTCTCCACTGAAATGAGTGGTGCTCTCCGTCTGCTCCTTCTCTTTCTTGATGGCTGAGTACAGCTCCCCTTGTGTCAACTCTCCTGTGGGGGAGAAGGGCTGCACATTTATCTTCCCCAAAAAAGTGTAAATTGTTACATTTAACCTAAAAAAAATATTTCATATTTGCGCCAATTATAACATATCTATAACATGCTTATAACATCTGATTGTGATCTTTGATTGTGATCTGGTTCATTGTGAAACACTGACCTGGTCAGAGGACTAGGCAGCCATTAATGTAGTCCATGACACATTTATAGTCAAACCGCTTAAAGAATATAGCCACATAGCCAGTATTACTGGTTATCATTTGTGCTAATTTCAAAATAAAACCTGTTCATGCCTTTGAGTTTGTGGCGCTGATAGAAGGGATGTTCTAAGACTGAATTTGACAGTTTTGGCATATTTTGACAAGTTTAAAAGACATCTGAAAACCAGTACAGGGGGTCCACGTGTTACGACGGTCTCAAGATACGACGTTTCTGTGGTTATGACACATCTCCCATGAACTTCCTTGTTTCGGCTTAAGCGGTTTGCCTCGTAAATACGTACAGACTTCGCACGGGAACTAGCTGGTGCCGGCTCTCCAACACCTCCACAGCTAGGCTACTCTGCGTTGTGTTTACTTATGTGAAATGGACGGCTGGCGGGGGGTGCAGTGGCAGCCGGTAAGGAGATGCACACGGACACAGATGGGTTTGGGATCGTGGCAATACTGTAGGTCTATTCACAACACAGGGTCTACAAGGTTGATATCAGAAATCTAAAGGAAATGCTCATTACACTCGCGATATCAACCCCTACGGTGTGTCAAGAGGGACAAAAAGGCAATTCACCATTGTAAACTCTTATTTTAGCGTGGTGTTATAGCGACATCTAGTGGCACAACTTAGTATCTACCTTACATATGAATGTATGTTCCGACTTACGTCGAAATTCGGTTACGACACATTCTCAGGAACGGATCTCCGTCGTAACTCGAGGACCCCCTGTATATTCAAACTGACTTATGTGTGGTCTTGCATTTCAACCATATCTATTTAATTGCCTTTTTGTTTTTTGTTGCTCCTTTCATGGTGTTTTTCAAGAATTTTATTAATGTTAAAGATTTTGTGACTTTTCTTTCTTTGATGTGTTCTAAACTTACATACAAATCTGTGAGTTAACAGAAATTACAATTCATAGCTTTTCTTCAAATTAGCATGTTTGGCAAATTGCTTGGAATACATGTACAGGGGGTCCTCGAGTTACGTCGTTTTCGTAGTTACGACACATCTCCCGTGAACTTCCTTGTTTCAGATTAAGCGATTTGCCCCGTAAATACGTACAGACTTCACACTGGAATGAGTTGGAGAGCGCTCGCTCTGTCTCTCTGCAGCGATGAGACGTGCTGCAGAGCCTGCCGGCACCTCCACAGCTGTGTTTACTTATGTGAAATGGCTGGCAGGCCGGCGGGGGACAAGAGGGACAAAAGGCAATTCACCATAATAAACTCTAATTTTAGCGTGGTGTAATAGCGACATCTGGTGGCACAATGTATGCACAATGGCACAATTAATGTATGGTCCGATTTACGTCGAAATTCGCTTACGACACATTCTCAGGAACGGATCTCCGACGTAACTCGAGGACCCCCTGTAGTATATTTTTTTTTACTTGGTATCGCAAACCAGATTATGAGACATAATCTGAAAATAACCACATGGATAGAAAAACAGTACAAGTCTTTAGTATGATCACTGAAGGCTTGTTATGAGTGAGTGAGTTTGTCAGTTAGTGAGTGACTGGGACAAGCAGGAGATCCTCTCCGTTGAAAGGTTGGAGCTTGAGAATACACATTGTTTTGCTTCAAGAATTAATTATTAAACCGTGGTTTGTTTCCCTGGTGATCAAAGAAATTGTTTTCAGCCTCAGCTAGTACCAACTGATGTCCACCTGAGCATGGTGTCAAAGGTGTTTGGAGGCCGTGATCGTTACCTGATTTCTCTACCAGCTCGCTGACGTCCTTCTTCTCAGCCAGCCCAGAGTAACCCAACCCGCGACACTCCAAGATGGTTTTTAGTCTCTCATAACTGAGTGTAACCGGATCGACAAGCTGGGTGGCAAACACACCGGTCTCGTACCAGACCACAGCCTCAAAGATTCTGGCAAGCATGAAAAGCACCACAAAATACAGCAGCAAGAAAAACAGTTTGAGCCACATTCTTCAGCTGCAACGAGGTGAACTGAGCTACTCTGAGCAGAGACACGAGCCTCTGAGTCAGTCAAACCGCCATGGAGTCGCGGACGTCTACCTTATTTACGATCACGTATTCTACTGGTGATGACGGCTAGCCACTTAGCTTAGCATCGCGGGTCGGCCTGCTAGTGTACAGTATCCACCACAACTAAGCTTCGAGGAACCGGAGCATCAGCTCGTGTGTTGCAGTTGAAGACTAATGGTAGATGGGTGGCGTATCCTCTCTCTTATACTGCAATATAATAAGAATTATGAACTGAAACGCTCCGATCATCTGCTAAACAAACATCGGCACAAACATAGGCACAAACGTCACTTCCTTCTGCTTCTTCTTCTTCTTTAGGTTTTAATGGCGGTTGGCAACCAACTTAACAGGAGCATTACCGCCACCTACTGAGTTGGAGTGTGGAACAGGTAGATACTATTGGGAACAACAGCATAAATAAATAAATAAATAAATAAATAAATAAATAAATAACCCCCAAAAAACAAAAACAAAACAAAAAACTATATCCTCTGGGCTAACCCAGTCTCTTTCAGAAATTTGATTATAGAGTTATGAGTATGGTTAGTATTGCCTAAGATGTCAGATAGGTTTAAATTATTGTGACTATTTTTAGCGACTGAAAGAGGTTATTCCTTTCTCTCTCATACTGTTTGCAGTGGAGCAATACATGGTCTACTGTTTCTGGCTTGCCACAGTGATCACAGTTACCAGTTTGGTGCTTGCCTATTATTTGTCCTGTGTGACTAATTCTTAGACGGATTATCATGATTTCTTGTTTTCTGTTCCTGCCTTCCGTTCTTCCTTTGCCCACCTGTTTTTGTATGTTGTAAAGATGCCGGCCTTTTTCATTATCATCCCAGTATTCCTGCCATACTGATTTAAAATGACTCTTTATATATATCTTAGCCTCAGCCTTACTTATAGGGATTAATATATCTATATTGTTATGTTGAAGCGTCTTTTTAGCTAATTTATCCACTTGCTCATTTCCCTCCACACCAACATGTGCTGGTACCCACAGAAAGTGAGTTGTTGTTCCTATCTGGTCTAGTTGGATTAATGCGATATATTTTTATATATTATATATTATATTATATTATATATTTTATTAATGAGGTCACCACTGAATGATCTTCCCGACTGTATGCTCTGGAGAACTGAATAGCTATCTGAGATGATGACAGTTTTATGTACTTTGTTTTCTTTTATCCATTCTATGGCCAACCAAATTGCTACTAATTCTGTAGTGTACAGTGGTACCTCGACTTACGAACTTAATTCGTTCCGTGATCGGGTTCGTAGGTTGAAACGTTCGTAAGTCGAAGCGATTTTTCCCATAAGAATTAATGTAAAAGCAAATAATGCGTGCCGACCTATCCCTAAAGTCACCCCTTTTGCCCTATTACTCCATTTAAAACACCGTAAAATCAGTAACAAAGTACACACAGAGAAAACTATAACAATAGATAAGAATTAAAAAATCAATTAACAAAAACTTTTAAGCGCTTTACCTTGAAAGACGTGACGTAGGCGCTTGAGAGACGGGAGGTGGGAGGGGCTGAGTGGGAGAATCACGTACCGTATGCTTAATTTCTACGTTCCCTACACTGCACTTTGCTACTCTACTTTTTTCTAATACTTTCTTTTATAATTATATATTATTTATAACCTGACACGCTCTGAGAGATTCGCTCACGGGTCACACGTAATGGCGGCGGCCGGGGAAATCTTTTTAATTTTTCTGGGCTCAGGTTCGGAAGTCGAATTTGGTTTGTAAGAGGAGGCAAAAAAATCTTGAATCTCCGGTTCGTATTTCGAAAAGTTCGCAAGTATAGACGTTCGTAAGTAGAGGTTTCACTGTATACTGATAATTTACCATTAATTCTCTTCTGAAGTTGGACTTATCTCGCTCCCAGCAATCATTTAAAATATTTTTAGTTGGATGATTATCATATTGCCCTTTTAAGTTAACCCAGTATGTTAGCATTAGTTGGATTCTTCTAATCCTCAGTGGCATTTCACCCATTTCCACCTGCAGAGCAGGTATTGGGGATGTTTTAAAAGATCCACTACAGATGCTCAGAGCCTGAGCTTGCAATACATCCAAGACCTTCAGATTACACTTTGCTGAAGACATATATGCTATACAGCAGAGGTCTTCAACAGGGGGTCCGCGACCCCTAGGGGGTCCGCAGAGGTACTGCAGGGGGGTCGCGAAAGTTTTGGTTGATTAGACTTCTTTTATATGTATACATTTTTAAGGTCTTGGGGAGGGATTAGGGGGAAAAGAATCAAGGCTCTAACTATGATATAAAATATATTTACGGGAGATTTCCTGATATTAGTAGGTAACGGCAACAAAATGTGTTGCATTGTGCACCGACGGCGCAAGAGCCATGGCTGGATTAAAAAGTGGCCTAATCGCGCTTGTTAGGGATGTGGCTCCAGAGGTGATTTGGACGCACTGCATGTTGCACAGAGAGTCACTTGTTGCTAAGGACATGAGCGCTGACCTGTCTGATGTCATGGACTCGGTCGTAAAATTTGTGAATATAGTCAAGAAGAGTGCTTTGCAAACGCGACTCTTCTCTAATCTCTGTGCTGCTGAAGGAGAAGAGCACACTGCGCTACTGTATCATTCTGAGGTCCGCTGGCTTTCGAGAGGAACAGTGTTGGCACGTGTATTGGAGTTACGCGCGTCTATTCGGGAGTTTTTACTTTACTCCAAAAGCGCACAGAGCTGGCTGCACTTTTCAGCGACAGTGTCTGGATCACCAAACTTGCATATCTTGCTGACATTTTTGCTGAGCTGAACAAACTCAATAGTTCTATGCAAGGTCGCAACACACATGCCTTTCAGCTGTATGACAGGATGGAAGGCTTCATCAAAAAAATCAGAAGATGGAAGGAGCGCGTCTGGGAGGGAATATTTTCTATGTTTCCATCAGTGGATGAGCTGGGAGATTCTGCTCTCTCGCCCCCCATAACACACATGATTCTTGCGCACCTGGAGGCGCTCCATGATAAATTTAGGAACTACTTTTCTGAGGCCGACTCCTGGCGCAGGGACAAGACATGGATATAGTTTCCGTTCAGAGACAACGCAGCACACGGCGCGCGCCTGACGGTGACAGAGGAGGATCAGCTCACTGAACTGTCCACTGACAGCACGTACAGAAACATGTATGAGACAAAAACACTCACACAGTTCTGGATATCATGCCAGAAAGACTTCCCACAACTGGCAGCAAAATCAATGATGAGCCTGTTGCCCTTTGCCACAACATACCTTTGTGAAAGTGGATTTTCCTCACTCACCTACCTGAAGAACAAATACAGGTCAAGACTGCAGCCTGAGGCTGATATGACACTCTGCCTGACAACCTCCATCCATCCAAGGTTGGACAAGTTGTGTGCTACTCGCCAGGGTCAGACATCTCACTAATATGGGAGTATGTATTTAATAATCCACTGTTCACAGGATCATGTTCACTGTCCATATATGCATGTTCAAAATAAAAACATGAAAAAAACATCAAAAATAAAAACATCAAAAAAAAACACATGAACTTGTGTATTATTTGAATATCTTAGTATTGAATGCAATAACAAGGTGCATTTCTACAATGCACTATAGGACCAGTTTAATATAAAACACAATTTTATACATGAGTAGGGGGTCCCTGCTCCATCTCTCCGTCAGTTTGGGGGTCCTTGGCCTGGAAAACGTTGAAGACCCCTGCTATACAGCCATAGTCAAAAACAGACCTCATAAGTGCCCAGTATATGTTTTGTAAGGCTGCTCTGCTAGCTCCCCATGTCTGTCCTGTTAAACAATGGAGGATGTTAATTACCTTTTTGCACTTGTTAATTACCTTGTTCAGATGTATTTTCCATGTAAGCTTTTCATCCAACCATATTCCAAGAAATCGAACAGCCTTGACCTGCTCCTCAGGATGTTCATAAAGTTTTAAAGTGATGGGAGTGATTTGCGCTTTCTTGAAAAGCAAATTGTTTGAGTTTTTGACACTGATATTCAAAACCCCCATTCATTCGCCCACTTTTCCACTTTAGTTATTGCTGCTTGCATTTTCGCTTTAACATGAGAAATATTACGCCCTCTGATCCATATTGCCCAATCATCCGCCTATAAAGATTTACCTACACCTTGCTCTACATTTGAAAAGATGTCATTAATCATAATATTGAACAATAGCAGGCTACACACACTACCTTGCAGTGTACCGTTTTCCACTGTATATACTTCTGAATATTCTGTGCCTACCCTTACCTGTATCTTCCTGTCAAATAAAAAGTCCAAAATCCAGTAATATGCTTTCCCCGCTATCCCCAAAGTTTCTAATTTAATTAATAAACCCTCCTTCCAGAGCATGTCATATGCTTTTTCTACGTCAAAAAACACTGTTATTACTACCTCCCTATTGGTCTGTGCTTTCCTAATGTCCGACTCTAAACATAAAACTGAATCCATTGTATTTCGGCCCTTACGGAAGCCACTCTGATAAGGAGAGAAGAGACCTTTATTCAGATGGTAAGTCAGTCTCTCTGTTATTATTCATTCCATGATTTTACCCATTTGTGATGTTAATGCAACTGGTCTTTAACTGCAGGGGTCAGAGGGTTCTTTTCCCGGCTTAAGGATAGGAACGATTACTGAATGTTTCCATGCTGGTGGAAGTTGCCCAGAATCACATACATTATTAAATTATAATTTCAGCACTATTTTTAGTGTGTTATCTGTCATATTTGCCAACATTTTATAACATATCATGTCTTTCCCTGGTGTAGTCTGCCGAGCAGAAAAAATCGCTTTCCTCAGCTTAAACATAGTAAGAGGCAGATCCAATGGGTTTGCTGAACTTTCTTTTTTGACTAAAACAGTTGGGTAGCTTTCTAAGGGTGTTTTCACACTTGGTCCGTTTCAGCCCTCTAAACAAACTCAAATGATGACTCAGCATGTTTTCTGCCAGGTGTGAACACAAAACCGTACTCAGACCCCTAAAAAACACCCCTGAATCGAACCGTACTCAGACCACCGGTCGCTACGGTTCGCTAAAAATCTGTGGTACGGTTCGCTTAATCTGCTTGTTGTGAACACAAAGCGCACCGGGTTCGCTTCGCCTTCTATTGTATTATAACCTTCTTCGCTTGCCGTAGATAGGTCATGTGACCGCAGCCGGGAAAACTCAACGCGAGAGAGCCAACAACAAGGAACTGTGGTCTTTGTAGTCTCCTTAATCTCTTTTTGTGTTCATATGTAATCTGAATAACTTTATTTTCCCTATTTTTTTGGGAAAATAAAGTTATTCAGAACTGAGTTCTTTTTGTGTGGGTTCCCTTTTTGGTCCACTTTTAGAGGACTGAGTTCTGTTCACTTAAAAGGGACCCTTAGGGTGTTTTTCACACCCTTAGGGTGTTTTCACGCTTGGTCCCTTGGTCCCTTTTCACACCCTTAGGGTATTTTTCACACCCTTAGGGTGTGAAAACACCCTAAGGGTTTTCACACTTGGTCCCTTTTAAGTGAACCGAACTCAGTCCTCTAAGGG
>JAFBJQ010004020.1:0-54373 GCA_016785345.1 Trinectes maculatus | reverse complement strand
ATCAGAAAATGACATTTTCTGGTGTCTAATCAATGAAATATCATTCTGGGTGGTGTTTACACGCTATTTCCTGCCATTCTAGCGCGTTATTTCCATTTTAAATTTTTCGCCGTTTTTGGACATTTTCGACATACTAACCCCTTACGTTTTTTTTTAGATTTTTGACCTATCAGAAAATGAGGCTTTCTGGTGTCTAATCAATGAAATATCATTCTGGGGGGTGTTTACACACTATCTCTTGCCATTCTAGCGCATTATATCCATTTTAAATTTTTAGCCGTTTTTGGACATTTTCGACATACTAACCCCTTACGTTTTTTTGAGATTTTTGACCTATGAGAAAATGAGGTTTTCTGGTGGTTAATCAAGAAAATATCATTCTGGGGGGTGTTTACACACTATTTCCTGCCATGCTAGCACGTTATTTCCATTTTAAATTTTTCGCCGTTTTTGGACATTTTCGACATACTAACCCCTTACGTTTTTTTTCAGATTTTTGACCTATCAGAAAATGAGGTTTTCTGGTGTCGAATCAATGAAATATCATTCTGGGGGTTGTTTACACGCTATTTCCTGCCATTCTAGCGCATTATTTCCACTTTTAATTTTCGGCCGTTTTTGGACATTTTCGACATACTTTTTTGAGATTTTTGACCTATCAGAAAATGAGGTTTTCTGGCGCCCAATGAAGAAAATATCATTCTGGGGGGTGTTTACACACTATTTCCTACCATTCTAGCGCATTATTTCCACTTTTAATTTTTGGCCGCTTCTGAACATTTTCGACATACTAACCCCTTACGACAATTTTTTTTTGGAAAAATTAAGTCATAAATCTGATGCAGAATTTTATTTTGTCAAGCCAAAATCTAAAAGGAAATACATTTAGATGTACCTAAGACTAAACTGAACGTTGGATTGGTCCAACCAAAAAACCCACAAAATACAAGTTTTTACAAGTCCAAATCTGAAAATCTTCAAAACTATACAACATGGAAAAATGTCTCTTATTCAACGTCCTCATGAAATACTTATCAAAGTGCTGGTGCAAAAGAGGAAACAGTCATGTCGAAACACTGACAGATGTTTTTTGGCATTTACACATCTCACAACCCACAAATCCCTAAGTTTTCATGTTAACAAAAAGTCAAAAAGATTAACAAAATGGCAACATTTTTCACATCTTTAAAAAGTAATATGAAGTCTATATGAAGATATCAAGCTTTTCAAAGGAAATAGGTTTCCAGAGATTAGCATTTAACAGGACTAAAATATGCTTTAAAGTCACATCAGTGTGCAGCATCTCATCACTGTGATCTACAGTTAGAAAAGTAAAGCCACAGGCAGATTTCTCAATAACTGATGGACTCTGACACATGCAGAATAGATTTTAACCATGTTGAAAGTTTCTTACGAGTGTTGTATCTTTCAATTCTACAGTTGTTTTTAACTGGACACCAAAAACAAAGATGCAACATCTGAAATTGGTCAACAAGCAGGAGAGTAAGTTTTAACTTACTGTGTTATTATCCCTGAGCTAGCTGGCTTGCTAACGGCTACACAATTTGACATTGCGATGAAGATTTCTGTCTTGCCAGATGTTAGTGTAAATGTAAAGGTTAAAATACTGTGAACTAACAATACAACACTGCATCAATTTGACAAGAGCATCCACTGGCAGCAAAGCTAGCGAGCTTGGGGTTATATTTTGGCTAACTAAAATGTGAGGGGTTAGCTTAATGGTTGGGGGTTTACATGTTTAAGTGGCGTAGTTACTGAGTAGGTTCGTTAGCAACTTGTGAATGTGTAAAAAGTTGTAAAATAATACTGTGAGATTTTTAATTGAGCGAATCACCAAACTCCGCTTTTACCACACTTAGCTGCACTGAATGCTAATGTGCTAACATGTACATGTAAACGTCATCATTCTAATAGCTTTATGTGCGATGCACAGGTTCCTGTAAAGGTCTGAGCTGTTGATCAGAGGAAACATCTGAGGATCACATTGGATAAAACAATAAACCATAACATGACTCTGTAACATGAAAAAGCTCAAAGAAGCTTCAGACATTTCTTTACTCTGACTCAGCAGGAATGAACCTTCACTGCTGATCAGTAACAGTTTGGACACTGAGCATCTTCTCAGTTCAGCTTTTGCTCAGTGTCCAAACAGTAACAAACATGGAGTTTGATCATCTCAGTCACATCAGCATTTTATCATTTCAGACATAAAAAAAAACAAAATAATGACATGCAGAAAATGGTGGATGTGTTAGTGGAGGTGAAGTAGGTCTGATCTAACCAATGTTGAGGGAATCGAGAAGAAGAGAGTCCAGCGTGGACGAATCTGTGATATAAACACTGTCAGTTTCTATAAAACTGCAGTAGAAACTGCTCCACACAACAGATATTGCACCGCTGAACATACGTCCTCGAACAGGAGTGGACAAATGACACACTCCTGTTTCTCCAGTGGACACGTCTTGAAGATGCAGCCGCAGGGATCCAGAGAAAGAAAACATTCTGTTCAAAACATTTTGACCGTTGTAACATGACGATCTGTCAAAAAACCTGAATGAGCAGATGAGTGGAGCTGCGGGAGGTTCAGTACAGTGTGAACACACACAATCCAAATTTGAATCCAAGAATCAGCTGTTTGGTGTAAATCCCATTAAGCACAGGAGATGACATCAGTCTGAACTCGTCTGGACACGGAGATGCAGCCATGTGACATCACTTCCTGTTGATGGAGGCTTGTACACATAGCGCTGACCAAGGCTGAACAAACCAGGCGGGCAGCATGTTACCATGAGAATCAACAGTCATCTCGGCGCGATCTCCTGCACCATGGCGGGAAGGTGTATGGTCGGACACGAGTCTCTGTGTCTCAGTTTGAACATCAGCTGCTCCTTTTCCTGAGAAAGCTTCTGGTTCACTGCCACCTGCCTCTCCAGCGCCACCTTCAGGTCCTGCTGCTCCTTTGACAACTGCCTGTGGAACAACACAGAGAATTAAATCTATTATTCCGGATCAGAGAAAAATATGACCCTCAGGTAAACGTGAATGTGACGTTTGCAGCCTCCACAAGACGACAGATAACCGGACAGGAACATTTTCAGGACTGAGGGGATCTCGTTCCATTCATCCATCCACTCGTTACATCATGAATTAAAAAAAATATCAAACTGTTTAATGTCGACAGGCTTTGTAAAAGAAAGGACACACTGAGGTTTGTACAGTTAATGTCACGTACTGAATGAGAGCTTGGCAGTTGTTGATCCGAACTCTCAGATCTTCATTCTGCTGCAAGATGTGGATGATCTGATCTTCCAGAGATAAGTTCTTCTCCATCTGAGAAAAGAAAACGAGGAAACAGTAAAGTGGACGAAAAAAGAATTGATTTTATGCAAAAGAGTTTGCTCTGCAGACATAAATCCATTGGCCCAACCAGATCCTCCATCTGCTGCAGCTTCCTGTTCTGCTCCTGCACACGCTCACTCTTCATCTCAACAACAAACAGCAGAGACTCCAGCTCCGACTCCCAGAATGCACCTGGGCTGCTGTGGGCCTGGAGGTCACAGAGATCAGATGTTAATGAAGCACAGCCAAGTAAAAGAAGAAATATGTTGATGTTTATGTTTTTAAAAAGAAACTTTTATTCCTCAGGTGAATGTGGAGATTAGTATTGTCCTCAGTTAAAATCTGAGTCATGTGACTCTACTTTCCCCAGAGGAGAAGATGAATCTGAGACAATGTGTCGTATGTGATACACACCTGTATGTTCCTCTGCAGGTCTTTCTTCAGTGTGGATTGTTCAGCTCTTCTCTTAAGCTCATTGTAAATCTGCAGCTCCGCTTTCAGCTCCTCCACCTCCACCTTCAGCAGCAGGAGCAAAACACTGGATCAACACTGAGCTTTAACACCCACAAGAAGACACTCAAAGTGTTGGTGCTGTTCCCCCTCCATCCTCTAGGTGCTGTATGACGACAGCCCTGTGAATGTTCTGTTTTCTCACCTTCAGGACGTTTTCAGCAGCGATAGACTTTTCTGTTTGTTGAATTGTTTCTTGTTCGTGTCTTTTCTGCAGCTCTGAAGGAAACAACAAATTCACAGAATCAATATGACACAGTTACACACACACAAACACATACACACAAACACACACACACACGCACACTCTATATGTCATACTGTCAAATGAACACCAACACAACCCTACAAGACAAAAAGTCAAAGCAACATATTATGACTTTCCAGATTAAAGTTCTGTTACACAAAAAATGAACACATTTTACCAATTCATTAATTTTCAGTTTTTATGCAAACATGTCAGAATGTAGTTATTTCTGTTATTAAATAAACTCAGTCAAATTCGTTTCGCCTCGATTTTTTACTAGTCGTGTGGATGTAAGGTTTGTCCAGTGGGTGGCGCCATACAAAAGTTAATTTTAACTCACCACAGGTTCACACACTGCCTGTGTCACGTCTCCATTAGATACAAGTTTAAGATGATTTAATGCACAGCCACATTTACTGAAATGAAATCATTTTTTGAGGAACACGCAGATGAATCTGTGGCCTCTGATCACACTTTACCACTCCGCTCTGCAAAGTCAACTTTCAATCAGACTTTCAACAACCTTTGCTGCACTATAATTAGCGCGTTACCTCAACGCCTACATGGTAATTATAAACGATTTGGACTCCTCAGTCTGGCAGGCACCAGCACAGTGCTGCGTTCACTGTCAATGCAACTGTCCATTTTCCATCTGACAACAGATGTGCGCTGACGCGTGAAATAATGATCCGTCACGTGCGAACAGTCGTTTCACGAGAACCTCACGTGACATTACAAACACAGACAGGTGATTGTAACGTTCATGACCAAAACAACACAAACATCTTGAAAACTCTCATTACCTTCTACGTGTTTCTTATGTTCCTCAGTAACTGTTCTATTCTTCTGTTCATGCAGGACGTTTAAATCAGCCGTCGTCTCTCTCTTTACCTGAAGGTCAAATCACATCAGAGGAGACGAGGTAAACAAATCACCTGAACATCCATAAGAACGAGGAGACACATTCAAACAGAAACATCTCAGACTAACAGGGTCTGCGAAACGCTCAGACAAACTTCTGACATGAATCATAAGACTGAGGTGATCATGTGACCCGGAGACGCAGCACAGCTGCTGTCTGAGCTGGATGAGTCTATGAATAACTCGTGAAGCAGTGAAATGACCTTCACGTTCAAGAAGATAAGACATCAGACCTCGACAACTGAGGCTGAGTCTCATCAGAGAGTAATTAATAACATTAATCAGTTGTAAAGTTGACTCACCTTGTCGAGGACACTCAGGACAAGCGTGCACACGTCGTCTTCGTGGTCTTTCAGAAGCTCTGCCCTCTCCAGGTTCCCATTGGCCGAGAGCACTTCCTTTAAAATCCTCAGCTGCCACTCGAATCGCTCCAGCTGCTTCTCCAAACAGACGTCCTGCTCACCTGACGTTCCTTTACCTGCAAACAGAGTGAAGCTGCTCAACCCAGGTCATACAGCAAAGTTTCAACCACAAACAGATGTTCTGACATCTGCTCATGTTTCAGTGACAGAAATATAACATTCTCTAACAGTCAACAACTTCTATCTCCGCAGGCGTCAAAGGTATAATTATTATTGTCATCGTCATGGAGATTTAGAAAACACACACACACACACACACACACACACACACACACACACACACACACACACACGAATGAGAACTTCATCACTGACCACAGAGCAGAGAACCTGAATGTTTACCTACAGTATTTAATGTCTCTACATTGGAGTTGAACTGGGTGTAGTCTGAATGCTTAAGTTTAAAGAAAATAAACAAGAGCTGTTCTGAAACACTGTGTCCATCCAGAGATGTCCTGGTGAACAAGAGTTTTAACAGCTTTTTTTGTTTACAAAAAACAGATTTAAAAGAATATCTGCAGATTATCATTGAATATTTTTTTTAAATAATCTTGATTTTTTTGCCCATATCTTACACCCTTATTTACTGACCATATTTAACATATATGTCATGAAATGAAATTCCCTGTTTGGCTCCTATAGTCAGTCACAAAACAGACATCTGATGTTTCACTGAGCAGATGCTTGTGGTTTGATTCATGATCACGTCTCTGACAGTTCAAAGAAAAATAAAATTCCTCACATTGTTTCATGTGTAAAGTTTAGAGACCTGATGCTGTAAAACTGCTTCAGGTTTTAAGACTTATCGTCAATAACTGCTGCTTTATGACCTAAACAATCAAAACAATCTCCTTCTGCCACGTTTCACATGACAGATCATCTGCTGGTTCATAATGTAAACATTTTAAAGAGAAAACAGGAAGTGAGGAGGTGATGCACACACACACACACCTCCATCGTCTCGGTGACTCTTGTCTTTCTGGCTTTTCTCTCCTTTCTTGCCTTTGCTTCTCCTCTATAACAGAAAATGAAGAAGAAGAAGAAGAGAACGGGTCAGTGATGGTTTGACAAACAGTAACAAACAGGCTGTTTGAAGTTCAGGGCATCGCTGTGGGTGACGTTTAAGTCAACAGAATAATATTGGAAAAAACAAACTTTTCCTCATATTTTCTCAGTTATATTAATGCTGCATGTAAATAAATGTTACATTTGTGCCACATTATATGTGGTGAGATGTTACTGTGTTGCCTCACACACACACACACACACACACACATCACTTAACACTGAAGCCAAACAATCACACCCTACAACACACACACAATGTAAACACTTATAAACCAACTTCATTCCAGCTTCATTTGGGGGCGGGGGGTGGGACGGTGTCGGGGTACTGGATACTGTCGGCCATGATGACACCAGGTAGCAGGGTGATAACATACAACAAAGGATGATGACACATCACTAGATGAAGTGACTTCTCATTCCCACGCTCTGAGCGGAACAATGGTGACCTCTGACCCAGGAAACAGGAAATGGCCTGTAACTCCTCAGCTCTGCTCTTAAGCTGACAAGAGACAAGTGTGTATGGGGAGACGGTTACTGAAGTGACCTCACACAACTAAATCTATTCTAAATGTCTGTGTCAAATGTGTTTGACAGTCGACTGTCTTGTCTGCAGGTTCAAGTTGACAAACTGAGAAGCTGAACTGACTGTGATCGATGGATGTTTGCAGGGACGCTGCACAACGACCACTGGATCCCTGTCATACTGAAGCAAACATAAAAACATCTAGATTCTCTATGGCGTTCTGAATGATGCTCTGCCGCCCCTGGAGGGCAGATTTAATGACAGCCTGAGACAGTGTTAGCAACAAGCATGTTCCTGCAAAGCACTGATGATGGTGTTCATCCCCTAAAACACATAAATCAATCACACTCTGCTGTTTGCAGCAGAACTCACAGCTCCCACCCGTCTCCTCCAAACCTGCCACCTCTAAAACCACTTTTTATTCTGGTTCAAGAACGAGCTCCACTTCTTCAAACGGACAACAAAACTACCTGTCTCTTCTGTCTTCCTGGAGGAATGTCCTCTGGATCCATTGTTGTGTAAAGTGTTTGACATATTCAGTGGAGCTCATCTCAGGAACGAGGTGAAGCTCTAAACTCTCTGCTTCCCTCAGACGTGTCAAATGTCTCACGTCTTTCCAACAGACAAAAAAATCCAAAACATTTGACTGAAGCTCCTGCAGAAAGCTAACAGACGCAAAACCGCATGTCCATGATGTCCTCCTTTGATAATGTTGTAGTTTTAAAGTTGTGGACATACAGTTGAAAGTTATGACGTAACTATTGCTCCACAACATTAAACTGTAACCATGGTAATGAATGGCTGCAATGACAGCCTTTAGGTGTTTTTCTCCTCTCCAACATATTATGTTCAAATAACATTCATATAATGTCTTATTTCATTAAAGTGGCTACGAGTACATCTTGAAGTTCTTGCTAATACTGGTCATGTGGTGATGGTATCACATCAAACCAGGTCACAGATTCACGAGACGTCTCAGGAGAATCTGACTGAATCTTCAGCACCTGAGGTTAAAAAACCTTTTGTCTGTATTTCTGTGTTACTTCTCGCCTCCTGGTCTGATTCACACGTGTCCAGTTGCTGCTGTGCGTCAACAGATGGTGTGTTGGTCTGACGGACAGACACATGGACGCAGAGGTGAATGTTCTTATGTCTCAGCTGTGGTGACGTATGAAAGCGCAGTCTGTTCTATAGATGAGAACCTCATGTAAACAGCATAATACATGACATTGAACATTGAACTAAACAGTTTGTACTATGTGACCTTCAGTGTCTGTGGTGAAAATCTAACTTTCTGTTCCTAGTGCGGCTAAAAACATCACTGTGACGTTAAACTAATGTTAAATTACAGAAACCAACACTTGAATGATTTCATCTTGTCATTTAATCCTGTAAGATTCTTATTTCATTCTCATTTGAGACTTATGTTCAAGCGATGTTCGATGGAGATGGTGGCGAAGCGGTAAGAGAATCGGGCTTAAGACCAAGAGCCTTTGGTCCCAGAGGTTGCTGCTTTGAATCCCAGGGAGGGGGGAGAGAGGGGCACTGCTACATATTGACTGTCTGTACTGTGGCATGGAGTGAATTTGTGTTTCTTCTTATATACAGTGAATAATGAAACATTGTAATATTATTCTCATTATTACAGGCAGGAAGTTAACAGCAGCTCCATCGTCACAATGAAACTCAGTGAAACTCACTGAAGCAGATTTCTGAAAACTTCCTGTAAAACTGAGTTTGTTTCTTTGCCTCAAACAATGTGAACATGTTGATCGATGTCCAGCACCATCACCACCACCACCTCCACCAGCAGGAGCAGCACCACCTCCACCACCTCCAGCAGCACCACCTCCACCGGCATCTCAGACTCTGAACCTCTCACATAATCACTGTTCAATCACTCTGAGACGATCAATAACCCCGTCTCCTCTCACTGTTCTGACTGATCAGTGTTTCAACAGAAAAGTGACGACAAATAATTCTAAATAAAACTATGCACGGACGCTTTGAACTCAAATGCAACAGTTATTCAGCCCTGTTACCGTGGCAACAGAGACGTGTTTTAGAGCACAATCAGGACATTGAACAGATTAAGATCAGAGCCGGTGTTTAACACAGGACAGTCAGCAGAGACAAAACTGGATGTAAACAAAGTAGTTTCTATAAAAGCATCAGATGGAAGCAGCTTTCACATACACACTGACTGTAGCATCAGGTGAAACGTCACCTGAATCACGTGATCAGGACTCAAAACCTCCCTTCAGGTCAGACATTTTGTAAGTTTCATTGAGCGACTCACAACAACATCTGCTGAATAAGCCTCCAGCTGAGACATCAGCTGACACCTCATCATCAACACACACACACACACACACGCGCGCACACACACACACACACACACACACAGATTACAGGACTGTGTTTGTGTCGCTACACAGATTTTACTCCAAATGCACAACTGAAACTTCCTGTGACGTTAAAAAACACAGGAAGTGAGTGACGTCAGACAGGATCATTTCACGTGTTGATTCATGAAAAAAAAACGTCTCAGAGATCAAAAGAGACCGACACCGCGGGAAAACTGCAAACACGACGACAAACAGATGACCACACAACAACACAACACCGGCATTTTACCGCCTTTTGTCCGGCGCCAGTTCGACACACGTGACACGAAACAACAGAAGAAGAAGAAGAAGTTGTTGTTGTTCAGGTTACAACCTGCCACAGACTCACTTTACTCTGCCCGCAGCCCATCGCTGCTGCTCGGCTGCTCTGTCGCTGTGTGTCCGCCGGACTCTCTCCTCCTCCACTCTTCTTCTTCTCTACTCTTTTTCTTCTTCTTCTTCTCCTCCCCTTCTCTCTGTTGACAACTTTCAAACTCCCCGGAAACGGCCCTGAAAGCACCGCTGCAGCCACCGGTCACAGGGGGCGGGGTTTTGTCGTGCTACGTTCAGGGGCTCTGTGTTGGCTCGTCACTGCACAAACATTCAGACAAAACGCAACATCTGAGGAGCAGTATAATGAAAATACGCTTCAAAGAACCACGGAGTATAAATGTACATTTAGAAAGGAAGAAAAATAACATGGTGGTCAAAAAGAAAACAAAAATTTAAATGACACTAGAATTATCTGAAAAGGATCAGTATAATACACATATGCAGATAAAATACAAATTAAGATTAAATCATCTCAAATAAATATCCGTTACTTCATCACTGCATATAAATCTTATCTGTATTTTTGCAGCATCTAATTAAAGAAAAATAAAATTATTTTTAAATATTTATATCCATCTGTGGTATTAAATCTTGATGCATGTGATTGTTCTAAACGCTACATTCTTTGGGAAATTGAATAAATGTCTACAGAATGACTACAAGATGACCTGTAAATATGAAATTATAACTTTGTTCAATATTTATTTTCAACCCGTGTAAAAATCAACTGCCCACGAGAATAACATGTACCGCCGTATTTCCCCGAAGCACGTGAAGGCAGCAGTGTCCCTGCCATGCGCAGTAGCGGATCCATTGTCTGAGATTTAAAAGTTGAGAAGCTGGAAAAAGTTTCCAAAACTTTAATTGACAGGAAATGTCAGTGAACGTCACAATGGATGAACAATAGCGGTTTATTATGATGGTTGCTGTAATAAAATGGAAATAAACCATAACAAGAGTTTAACAGATGTTTTCAAGTTCCATTTCCTGTAAAGGATGTTTTTGTTAAGTTCTCACATCAACACTACAGGGCACAAGTACTCGTATTATTGTGTCACTAACAGAGTCCATGCTGTTGCAGGTGGTAAAGTTTCATTATTTCAATGAAACACCAAGAAATCGCAACTTTACTTTTTCATTTGTTTGCACTTTTTTCCTGTTTAAATTGGGCCCAAAGTTCATGAAGCAGCAGTGACTGACTGAGGACAACAGAGGGGTTTCTCCTTCTGTTTCATGGATGTTTATATGAGTGAAACTCAAAGCTCAAAAAAAGAGGAATACATTTCTTTAATCAGTGACCTCCTATTATTTTTATAATGCCGATCTATTGGGAAATGACTGATTGTTTTTTATCGACACTAACCACTGACGCACATCAGCATGAGTCTAAGAGGAGAAAAGCAAAAGGTGTCAAATGTTTTTGTTTTTCTTGCAAATGCTGGTCATGTGATGTGATACCATCACCACATGACCAGTATTAGCAAGAACTTAAAGATGTACTTGTAGCCACTTTAATAAAATAAGACGACATATGAATGTTATTTGCACATAATATTTTGTAGAGGAGAAAAACACCCATAGGCTGTCATTGCAGCCATTCATTACCATGGTTACATTTTAATGTTGTGGACATTGAAAGCAATTGCTACATCATTACTTTCTTGATTCATTGATTGAACAGAGCAGGTTACCATGGTGATCTACCTGTCCTCTTCCCCCCATCTCAGTGTTAGTGTCCAAACTGGATCAGATTAACAGCTTCTCTCAGCATGAAGCTCATAACTGGATCAGGCCTCATGAACGTGCACGCACTTCACAAACAAGTCCCTGAGGTCTTTAACAGGGACACAACACTAACACAGGATACTTCTTCCCTTTGCTTAGTTGTCATAAAAATAATTTCACACATGCAGACTTATTCCTGCTGCACTGGATCCAGGGGGCTGACGGAGGCCTTCATGTGTTGTAGCTGCAGCAGCTATCAGACAGTAACAGAGAACGAAGCAGCTGCTGTTGGATGGAAACTTATTCTGATGACAGAAACAACAACTGCTGCTGTCAGAAAGACGGCAACACGCTAAGAATACACACAAAGCCACATTCCGAACATGAACTGGTCCCTGTGTGTGTCTGTGTGTGTGTATGAGTACAATGACTGGTTGTTTCTGTGTGTGGTAATAATGGAAAGGGTGTGTATATGTGTGCACTAAAGGATGTGTGAGCATAGAGTACATACCTGAGTGTGTGTGTGTGTGTGTGTGTGAGAGAGGTGAGGGTGAGCTGGTCTATAAATAGTCGTCAGTTCATTGGAACAGATCACAGATCAGTGTGACCTGATATGTACAATCCACTTAAATATATCCATCATGTGCGTGTGTGTCTAACAGAAACAGACTCTGTCTACCTGGACCAGGTCCACGTCCATATAAGTGTGAATGTGGGGATGTATATATATATATATATATATATATATATATATGTGTGTGTGTGTGTGTGTGTGTGTGTGTGTGTGTGAGTGTGTGTGTGTGTGTGTGTGTGTGTATAAAATACTAATTTTGCAAATCTGGTTGTATGGGATCAGCTACATTGTAATAAAACATGATTTAAAGTGTCATGTCAGAGGAACAGTCAAACATGCGCAGCTCTGCAGAAACATCACATATGTAGAAAACCATGGTTACACCGAGTTTCAGTTTCACAGATGAAAACTCGTTTTCTCCTGACCTCTGACCCACAGTATCAGCATCATCACTTCCACGTTTTCTTACTCCCCCCACTCCTTCAGAAAAGGCTGAGGGCAGAGCCAACCTCCTGCAGGAGGTCAACACTCAGGTAAACCCGGAAGAAGGTGAGGACGACGCCGAGAGACGAGAAGCCAATCAGAGCCCAAAGAATCTTAGCGGTAAAATAAAGAGGGGCCAAACTGAAAGAGACACATGAACAGATGAACGTCAGAGTCTCTTCATTTATTACATTCACTTCACCACAGCACAAAAACGTCTGTATTTCAATTCACATCTTATTGTTTCATGTGCTCTCCACAGGGGGGCGACATTTTATTCTGACCTGCCTGCTCTCAGCCGAATTTTGATTCCCAATGTCAAGCTCACATCCAATCAGAGAGACAGAGACACACAGACAGGCAGAGAGACAGAGACAGACAGTCAGAGAAACAAAGCCAGACAGACAGAGAGACAGAGATAGTAAGACAGACAGGCAGAGAGACAGAGATAGTAAGACAGACAGGCTGAGAGACAGAGGTATACAGACAGACAGACAGGTAGAGCAACAGACAGAGAGACAGACAGACAGGTGAAGCTTCCTACCGTCTCTGTGAGGACTGTGAATATTCATTGAAGTAGCAGAGGCGTCCATATAAATACATCAGACCACAGACTGAGGAAAGGCCTACAACACACACACACAGTTAGATTGGATTAGATTAGATAGAACTTTATTGATACCTTCGGGAAGAGCAGCATTACAGCAATAGGAAAATTACTGAATAGAAACATAAACAGAGGACAATTTACACGTTACTAGGGCAAATTAAAACACTGTGTCTGTAGTGTGGGAGCATGTGCTGTGTGTATGTGTATGTGTATGTGTATGTGTCTCATCACCTTGGCTGAGGAAGACTCCGGACACCCACAGGACACTGATGAAGACGGGGAAATACTCTGCACAGTTGGCTCTGAATACAGGACACATCTGAGTTAATGTCAACACAAGTAAAGCTACAGCACAGTGCAGCCTGAGGGGGGCAGCACCACCAACGATGACGACAAACCCAATGATCAATGAGTGAATCGGCTGGATGTTTGGACTACAGACCTCATGCTGTGGCATAAAGGTCAAGAGGAGGTCATCATTAATGAAACAAAGGTCAAATATTAAGTGTTGAATTAAGGTCAAAGGTCAAACTGACTGAGCTCTGAAGACTCGGTCAAACTCTGGTGGACCTGTGGTGGCAGGAGGTGACACCGAGTACTTCCTCCTGGCATAAATAACCTGCATAGAGAAATAAGCTACACACACATACACACAAACACACACACACACACATTAACTGCAGGAAATACAAAGGTCAAACTGAACACACGACTGAGGCTAAGAAAACAGGAACAGTCACATGAATGAATGTCAATAACAATGACAATATCAGTAGTCACGCTTATTAATGTACAGTGAAGATATGAATATTGTGAACATTTCAGATATGAAACAATTTACTTGAATTACTAACCCACAAATTAAAAAGATATTTCCCAGCATGCTCTCTCACCTTGCTCCAGGACGGCCAGCACGGTGACAGCAGCGAGGCAGACAACCTCCTCCAACATCTCGACAGAGACGAGTCAGAGCCACAGGTGAGGAGCACACACACAGATACTCCTGAGAAAGCACAGAAACTAACAGTGTACAGACTGGTAACACAGAGCACACCTGAGAGGGCGGAGCCAAACACAATGACAAAGCCTAAACTGTGCCTACTTTAACACTACAACAGAGTGGACAGAGTGTGACCCTCTGACCTTATTAAGCTTAACAACTGAACTGTCAGTTTCACCTGATGTACTGTCTCATTAAATCTGACATGTTGTCATAGTGAAGCAGAAACCCTGCTTCAGCTCTTTTACGTTAAATTTTCAACAATAACGTATAATTCAGGCAGCATGAACTGTCCAGTGTAAAGATAAAAACACAAAGCACAGAAACACACTGATAAGATTGTTGCTAAAGAACTATATTTACATAATACTCTTCTTGTTTTACAGAGAACCATATCAAAAGTATAAAATACTTACAAAACATCCGCAGCAATATATAAAAATAACATCTATCTTTTCCAGATCATTAGGAAAGGCATACATACAAAAAATATATTTATAGACATTTACACAGAGCCCGTTAACAACAGGTAAACCCCCAAACCCCTGGAGGCTGAGCGAGGCTGGAAGCTGAAGATACACTGGAAGAGTCGACAGCACTTTGGATGAAAATGTGAAACCATCCACAAGCTATTGTTTAGCAATAATAACATTACAAATAATATACACAACATGTCTGCAAAAACAAAATGCATACATTTCTTCAGAGAAGTTGAAACCGTACAGTAGATAGAGCGACTAGTTCACAGATCCACCGTCCAACAGGACAACCCAGTCAAAGATCCGCCTTAACGGGACGACAGACTGCAATCAAAGGAGACACATGAGAAAATGACGGGAGAGCAGGTGATAAATATTCTGCCACTGTGACAACAATGGGGGCGTAAAGTTTCACTCTTCTATAATGAGAACCACCAGGACACAATTCAGCGACCATAACGTTACGTTTGTTGTCTGCTCTGATTTGTTCGGGTGTGGACTGACATCTTGAATATGACAAAGGCATGTGCTGAAATGCTGCATTCAAAATCTCACTGTGAAAAAGGCCTCAATGTGAAGAGTCTCATTAGCAGGAGTTTGTGACCTTTGACTCATTCAGGGAAAAGAGCTAAAAAATTTTCTCTGAAGAACTTTAACCATTTAAAACGCGAGGCAACAATGTAATTTATAAGCTACTGGCGGCAAATGCACTTTTCCAACAGGAACTGGACACTGCACTCCAGCATTCAACTGCCTGACTTTAAAATAAAACCAAAACCATGTTCAAACCTGGGTATTTTTCTGTGATGCCTGTATCAGTTTGAAATATGGACAGTATGACTGGTCATCTGATCACAGACCAGACATCAATGCTCCCTTGAATCTGATTTTCAGCAGGTTTCGCAGCAGGGAGTGGATGAAAATATTTACAAAATAAAAGAGCCTCAGGTTTGAATCTCGGTTCGGGGGATCTTTGTGTGGAGTTTGCATGTTCTCCCCATGTCTGCGTGGGTTCTCTCCAGGTACTCTGGCTTCCTCCCACTGCCCAAAACATGCACTATGGGAGTTAGGTTGATTGGCCACTCTAAATTGTCCATAGGTGTGAATGTGAGTGTGAATGGTTGTTTGTCAGTATATATATTCTATTTTGGCCCTGTGATAGGCTGGCGACCTGTCCAGGGTGAACCCTGCCTCTCACCCGATGTCAGCTGGGATCGGCTCCAGCTCCCCCCACGACCCTTAACAGGATTAAGCATTAGATAATGAATGAATGAAAGAGCCTCAGTAACTGCCTGTATCTCTGTACACATTACTAGCTTTTCTTTAGAATTTACCATAAGAACCATTTCACTGTTTCTGCCCATTTTTCTGAAACTTAACTACTTGTCAATTGATGATAAAAAAAACATCTTTCCCTTGTCTTCAAGGAGATAACTATGACCTGGATGAATGAGAATATTCACAGACATCTTTCCCTTGCAGACAGTTTATGATCAAACGCTGCTGCAGATTAATGAATGTGTGTGGACTTTTCTCTTCATTACTGCATATAATTTCCCTAAATAAAGCTTCTTCTGTTTGACACATTTACCATCCTCTTCTCAGCAGCACTCAGTTTCCTGACTTGTCATAGCTGAGTGAAAAACCACAGAAGCGTCATGTGGTTAAATAAGAGCAAACAAAAAAGCCAAAGGGACAAGATGCTCTCATCAACTGTTGGAATCAGACATGACACAATCGTGATTTGTAGTTCATGAAATAAAACAGACCTTTAAAGTGACACAATGTGTCTGAACCAAACATGTCTGACTCATTGTTGGTGGTCTATTGGTGGCGCTGTGGTAGACAGTACAATGGGTTAGCAGTGAGCCGAAGGTTCAGTAGTCTTAGATCAACTTCTCTGTTCAGTCTGCAGTGTGTAACAGAATATATACACGCCATTTTCATACACTGACTTCAGTCTGAGGTCAAAGGTCAACCGCTCAAATGTGTCACTGACAAATTTACAAACGAGGTAGAGCAGAACTAAAATCTTACTGTAATGATGTGCTGAGACGTAAGAAGCAATTTGTCGTTAAAATTGGCAGGTTTTTAAATGGAGCCAGGTGTGACTAAGTGTTGATCAGGAAACACGTCAGGACTCGTCTCATCGCTGCAGTGAAGTGATCTGGTTTGATTTCTAATTAGGTTTGTGTTAATGGTCCTGTACTTAACTGACAGCATCAAAGAACGTAACAGAGCTGAATGACCCTCGACCTGGACGTCTCAGTTCTCTCATGTGTCTCTAACAATACGTCCCAGTGTTTTTTGGCAGTCGGCTCATTCATCTATGGGTGTGATAGACTCTTCCCTGATAAAATGAGAATGTGATAAAGTCTCATTGACTCATCGGGGAGGAAACATCTCATCCACAGGTCAGTGCCAAACAAACACAGCATAACAGTTTACAAGACATTCAGAGCTGAACTCAGAGACTGTGAGAAGACACCTGCAAGTGCGCCATCAGCGTACATCAGAGGTGGTCTATTCTCATTAGTTGGGTGGCTAATGCTAACACTCATGCTGACCTCATCTCTGAATCTCTAGCAACAGCGCAAATCATTGCTGTTGGCCTGCAAATAAAAATCAGTCTTTTCCTGTTAGCTGCTGCACAGAGGCCATGGCGGTGGCTCGTTTTGTGTGCTTCCACCGTGCAGCCTCTTAATGCAACAGGGTTCAAATCCTCCAGGTGCAGACAGGTGTGCTGAACTAATGGTGGGTGGCAAGCAGTTCATCCAGGTCGGCCATCCACTCCTGCGGGCTCTGGCCCTTCAGCAGGGAGTCTACCAGATCGCTCTCTGCAGCAAAGCTGCCCGAGGCCATGTTGTATCCAAACGACACCTGCTGCTGCTGATTAGCAGTCCTGCTCATCTGGTATCCTTGGTTACACTGCAGTCCCTGGTGGCCGTTTCCCTGTGGCTGTCCGAAGGCTGCCAGGTCAGGGAGGACGGCCTGGTTCTGACTGGCCTGCTGTTGTTGAGTCTGCTGCTGATTGGCCATTGGCTGGCCCAGGCTTTGTTGGTTCGGAGGCGCTCTCTGCTGAGCTGCTGCCATGTTGTTTTGCATCATCTGCTGGCTGGGATTCAGCCCCCCCATAGAGCGACTTCCAGGGTTGGCACCAAAGGGTGCAGCGCCCGTTGGCATTTTAGGAATGCGAGATTGCTGCAAGTGGAAGGCATTGGGGGTGTTGCTAAAGGCATTGGGGGGCAGGCCAGTGTTGCTGGAGGGTGCTTGGTTGGCGAGCTGCTGCTGCCAGGCGGAGCTCTGGGCACCTGTTAAACTGCCAGGCATTGAGCTGGGCAGGTTTGCCCGCATACTGTTCTGCATGGAGCCCGGCATGCGGGCGGCAGCGGCGGCCAGCTGTTGCTGCTTGAGCATTGCAGCGTTAGGCTGCGTCTTCAGGTGCTGCTGCTGCTGCTGAGCCAAAAGGTTCTGCCTGTAGGTGGCACTCATCTGGCCTAGAGGCTGCCGCTGCAGGCCAGCCTGCTGTGGGGGGTGGGCAGGGTGGTTGGGGTGAAGGTTCATATTGTTGTAAAGGACCTGCTGAACATCTAAGCCAGCCCCACCCCCTGCACCTCCACATGATGGCAGATTAATATCAGGCTGACCTGGCCCTGGGGGTGGAGCTACACCACCTGCCGGCCCACCACCCTGTCCCATATTCATACCCATCATGCCTTGGTTCTGAGGGAACATACGCTGAGACCCGGGGGCGGGGCCTCCCATGGAGCCAACGCTGCCCACTGGCTGAGAGGAAGCTGTGAAGAAACATTTGGACAGAAAAAGTACTTAATTAATATCCACAATTTCCTCTTAATAAGCCCAAACAGTTGTCTGTACACTATAATGTTCACCTCCATTAACTGCACGGAGACCTCTTCCAAAATAAACTAATTCTTCAACATAACTCCATAAAGTCTCAGTAATTTTGCAAAGATATTTTGTGTTTTAGCATTCGTTTCGTTATATTTAATTGTACACCAGAATTTTTGGAGTGTATAATTATTATTATTATTGTTGATGTTATTATGATCATTATTAAACTAAAATAACATTAAACTAACAGCTGTAGTTGGAAGATGTGAATTATTTTGTTGTGTGAATTAACATAGCTGAATGCAGCGTCTGTAAACGTCACATCAGAGCAGGATCAGCCAACATAACACTTCCATTATTATTATTATTATTTTCCATTCAAATCAGTGGTGAACATCATTTACAAAATGACACACACAGAAGCAAATTCAACAACAGCATCCTGATGATATCCGATCTGGTAAAACTTGGTGCCGGGGAGACGCACAGATTCTTATCACAAATAATTTGTTTACTTCTAATTTACATGCAACAGCAAGAAACAAACATACATCAGCTGTTTTGCACAAATGCCTGTACTGAAACTGATGATTTATTACAATTGAAATGACATTTTAAATAATAAAAATAACTTTATTATTTCAGGTTACAATGGTAAGAATTCTCCTCGATGTTTACTTGTTGGATAGTTCATTTATCAAAAATAAAATTCTGTATGTGTAAGTTTTTTAAAACATAAAATAGTGACATTAATTTTTATTTCACATGAAAAATTAATGTGTTGATGCAGCTTTATTAGGTCAACCTGTGCAATCGAATGCGTTTCAACAATGTTCCGTTATTAAGTCAGGTGATATGCTTCCTGTGATGTTAGGTATTTGGTTTTTCTGATGATGCTGGTGTTGAACGGGGAAGTATTATACTCAGACGTGTTCCTAATATTCTGACCCAGCTATTGTATATAGTCATACCTGTAAACTGGTTGACTGGCTGCTGTGGGAAAGGGTTCTGATTGGCCGGTTGTCCCGGCTGGTCTTGGTACTGTGGTGGGGGCCGTGTCAGACGTCTCTGAAGCTGCTGGTCCTGCTGTCGCTGCTTTTCCTTCACAGACATTGTTCGAAACAATTTTGGAACAGAGTCAGGACAATACTGTGAAAACTGAGCAAAGAGCTCCCTCTAGTGTCTACGGTGAAAAGAGTTTACAGTGAACCCTCGCTATAACGCGGTTCACCTTTTGCGGCTTTGTTGTTTCACGGATTTTTTTAGTGCAGTTTGTTATGCTTTTTTTTTACAGTGTATGCACGCGCATTGTGCTCTGTGTCCTGATTGGCCAAGGGACTGTTGGCCAATGTCAATCAATCTCCTCCGTGCCTCGTCTCTGTCCAGACGCTTTGGTTTTGTTCTATAGTACTGTATAATAATTGTAAAAAATAAAGCTGACTACTTTGCGGATTTCGCCTATCATGGGTTCTTTTTGGAACGTAACCCCCGTGATAAACGAGGGTTCACTGTCCATGCAAGACAGTTTTAAAAAACGGATAAAAGCCAGAGAGGAAACAGAGACTGAGCACTGCCGCTCCAAGTTTGACAAAATACCTCAATCTCATGTTTCCTGTTCATTTATACACAATAAAGTTAAAGCAGCAGTTCATGTACACAGAGGCTGATAAATAATCAAGAAAACTTTAATCTGGATATCAGGGCCAGGGTGAGTGCGTGTAAATCACCTGTTCAGCCATGAGCTGCTGCCTCTGCAAGTACTGCTGCTGTTGTTTCTGCTGCTCCAGGATCTGGTGATGTTGCTGTTGCTTCAGCACTGCCGCCACAGCAGCCTGGTTGCTCAGGTACGCTGCGTTACTGTGGTTACCTGCCATGGCGTTTGCCCCCTGCTGGGTAGTCATGCCGTTACTTCCAGGTGCAGGTGCTATGGTGTTGTTGGGGCCTGGGCCATGGGGGGGAGCAGGGTAGTTGTTCTGGTCCTTTCAGAGAGGGAAATAAAGAGGGTTTACATAATAAAATAAACTAGATTATTGCAGGGAATATTAACAACTGAGCAATTACTGACATGGCATCTGTCAGCCACTGTCTCAGAAACTCTTTCAGTAAACTGCCACGACATGTTTGATCTGAAAAATTGTGAAAACGATGAAAATGAATTGCCCGAAAAAGGGACAATAAACTTAACTAAATGACTGACTCTTATCTCACATGTTAATTTCTCCTAAGTTTCATTTTGTGTACTGTGAGTATATATCCTGGTTCAGCTGGAGTCAGTTTGTGCAGAGTGACGGTCACTGTATGTTGGCTTGTGATTGGGTTGACTACTTGCTATACCCAGCCTTTTGCCCTGTGTCAGTCTGGATTAGCTGGAGCTCCCCCCACAGCCCCCAGGAGAAAAAACAGTAGAAAATGAATGAATGAACATAAAGAGAGAGAGGCAGAGAGAACCTGATCAGAGAGAGAGAGTGTATGAAAGGCTGCTTTGTCAGCCTGTGTGGGTGAGCCATAGCAACCAGCTGCTTGACCCAGACCCAGACACACAGTCAGAGGGGCCAGGCTTTTCTGAGGCAGCTGAACAAAAGCCTTGAAGCCTGCCTTCACTTCCACTCAGAGTAAAACTGCTCTGACTGCTCTACATATCCAGCTAAGACCCAAACTAGTATGACTAAGTCATTACATGTTACACTCTACACTCTATATACACACACACACACACACACACACACACACACACACACACACACACACACACACACACACACACACACACACACACACACACACTGATCCCTCCTGGTCTTACAGACTCTTCTTCTGGCTCCACCACGTGGACAGTTTTGTTAATGACATCTGACATGTAACCTGCACTATCAGAGTGACTGTGAACAAAGCTTTTCACACAGCCAGTTGTCTGCATCTGTACATGTATGTGTGTGTGTTTTCTTACCTGTGTGTGTGCTATATGCTGTCTGAAGTTCATGCTGTTCTTCTGTTTAATCTGCTGCTGCTGTCTTAACAGTGTCAGTACGGCCTTGTTCTGGCTCTGGGTGTTGGGTGGGCGTGGCGGCCCAGGTCCGGCCTCAAAGTGTGACAGGGGCTTGGTGTTGTTGTAGTTCAGCATAGCAGCCTGTGCCTGCGCTCCAGGAGCTGGTGGGTGACTGAGCGGAGGTCCTGCAGTGGAGTGCCCCATCATATTGGGGTGTCCACTGGGCCCCATGTAGCTCCCAGGCCCTGCCTTGGGAGAGCCCTTGTTGGGCTGACTGGGCATTAGTAGCTGCTTCTGTGCATTAGGGTTGAAGTCCTGTGGGTATATGGAGGGGCTCGTAGGTTTGTCCATGCCAAAGGCGCCTCCTAGTGGGCTCTGAGAGGTGTTGGCCATCTGGGACCAGGGCGGGGGGTGGGCATGGGCCCCCTGGCTGGGAAACTTGGCTCCTGGCTGTGGCTGTTTGTGCTGCATCTGGCCATGGAGGTGCTGGGCTCTCTGCTGCTGGGCAGCCAGCTGCTGGAGCTGCTGGGCAGGGGACAGGTCTTTAGGCACTGGTCCTGCAGGAAGGAGATGGTTGTGGGGTGGTGGAAGTTGCCGTGGGGCAGAAGATGGCTGCGATGGAGGCAGAGCTGGAGATGAAGCAGATGCGGAGGCAATGGGGGAGCTGTTGGGGTGAGGAGGTGGCCCAGAGGAAGTGGACCTCACATGGGGAGAGCTGGTGCGAGAGTCCTGCTCAAAAGCTACTGAGGCCGGAGAGCACTCAGTCTTAACACTGGCCAAATCAGGGGGGAGTAGTCCTTGGGAGGACTGGCCTCCCACACCACCTCCTGTTCCTCCTCCTACCGCTCCACCACCTGGAGTCGGTGCCAACTCCAGAGGGTCTTTTCGATCCTCAAAGCCATCATTGAGAATGTCCTGGATGTCCTCATAGGCCACAGCACAGTTCAGCTCCTCCATCAGCTCGGTCCACTCCTGCTCGTTCAGATTGAGGTCCGGGAACAGGCTGTTGTTGCTTCCTCCTGATGGCGGCACGATGGGCAGGATGTCATCAGGCTCTTGCTTCATCTCCTTTCGATGGAAGTCCGAACCTGTCTCTCCAACACTGTCAACTGACTCAACCTTCGGCCCGTGGATCCCATTAGAGTTCAGAGAGTCATTGATCCCCAGTTTGGAGTCCAGCGGGGAGCCATTAGCAGTGCCATTGTCCAGACAGGCCTTTTTGTTGGGAGGAAAACCATCACTGAAGCCATTGATTTGGTCTCTGCCGAGTGGAGAGCCAGCATTCTCCAGCTTCCTCTTCACCGTCTCCTGCAGCTGAAAGAACAGACCCGTCGAGAATTTATAAATGAAATGACACCACTTCAACAGAACAACGGTTCAATCCCCAACCCTGTTCCATCATTAACTCTCAGCAACCAACTCAAACGCCACAGTTTTAGGGTAACCTAGAAAACATGTTACACTGAACCTAAAATATAAAAGATATTCAAGTTAAATCTTTTACTGGTGGGTTAATTCTACCTAACTATAAAGATTTTTCAAATTAATTTTTCTTAAGCTAAAGTTTCCTGTTTAAAATCAATTAATCATTTATTTGGTGGCTGGTTCAAACCTCGTTTGGCACCACTGTGGGCCCTTGAGTAAGGCCCTTAACCCCCCAGTTACTCCTCTGGGTTAAATGCAAAGACAACATTTTAGTTGTATTGTGTATCATGACAATGACAAATAATAAAGCTTTCTTCTTCTTCTAATTACTGCAGTTGTTCTTGGACCACGGTTAATTCCTGGATCTACTGGGCTGAACTTTATGATTAATGCCATTAACAATTGGTGAGCTGATCGGTTTTTCATTTATCATTTCATTTGTGCCCTCAATAGAACTGTGTCACCAAACAGCTGAAAGGTCAAGCATGAATCATTTTAGTTCTGTGAAATTCTCACAATTTAGAAGCTCAAACAACTGTCTGGCATTATTCGCTAAAAACTTTTAAGCACAACATTTCCTGCCACTCACTAATTCATTTCAGTTCTAAACTACTGAAGCACTGAACTGATTCCGGTTACTGATTGGAGTCTTACATTAGATCTCTGTTATTTTCCCCAAATTACCTAATTTATTTTGCAGAGTCAGCAGTTAAATTATGATCAAACTTCTATTTTAGTGCATGCAGATGTCATTTTCTAGCTGCAGGGGGCACTGCAGCTAGATAGACAGAGTTATGGTAGTGCAGACTAGCAGTTGTTGGGATAAAACACTGCTGCTGTTAATAGAATCAGCTGCAGGCTGACTTACATAACGCAGATAACAAAGAGCTTCCTCAGAGCAGTCAGCAGATCAGATCTACCAATTCTGCAGACAGCAAGACCAGCAAGAGTTTGTCCACTGAAGAAGACAACTTGTTAATAAATCTGAAGTCTACCAGACACTGTTCTCTCAAGAAAAGGAAATATTTGGAAATGTAGACCCTCACAATAAACCCGTTTTCTCATAAATTATTTGTTCAGTATTTGGAAACACATCAACTGAAATTATACTGGAAGAACTTTTCTTTGCAGAATACAATCTTCCCACCTTCCTCACATTTTCTAAAAACAGGTGTGACACACTCTTTTTTTTCTCAGTAATGAACCAATTAAACTGAATCTGTAAAATACTGAACAGGTATAAACCAAGAAGCTGCAGTTTGTCTGTTGTCTTCATTTGTGTTTTTTTTCGAGGGTGATGATACATAGTAATATGTTTAGATACAAAAGGTAATGCATGTTTTCCACTTGATCAGTAACTTGAGACAATAATTTGTAGATTAAATTGATAATTTTAATTATAATTATAATTATAATAATATAATAATTATAATCAAACTAGGACAGTTATTTTTTTATGTGACAGTTTGTGAGGTTAAAAAAAGTAGAACTAATAGATGATCCATATCTGACCAGCTGATACTGCTGTTATAAAATAACCTGCTGTTGTGAAATGCTGTCTCTATCTATATCCTCTGAATATCCCGTTTTCTCTGAAAACTGTCATTTAAAATAAGAGAAATCTGACCAGAGCACCGAGACAGAGAACGGTTTTAAATGAAGAACAAGCTCTGCTCCTCAGCAGAACAGTTTCAGCCTCGCTGAGCAGAGTGGCGTCACAGCCTGGAGAAAGGTGATGTCTTCTCCCAAATATGTTGAGTATTTCCTGATTAGCCTGACTGGTGCCAAAATGGCAGCATCGACACATTTGGTCAGATTGCTCAGTCAGAAGCGTCGACGCTCACATGTATTTCACCCTCCTGTCTACAGCAGAGGAGCAGTCGGTCAGTGTGTATGTAGTGATTCGTGTTTGTGTTGGTTACTCATTCACCTGCCATTAGTGTGTAATTCAGGCTGCCTTATTTATTCACACAACTAATGAGTCAGTCTTACTTTTAACATACAACTGTATAAACTTGTAAAAAAAACTTCACTAATTTCTAAGTATCATCTGCTGATGTCTGCCCCAGAAAAGCAAAGCATGGAAAGTGCATGAAGTAACTACATCTCACACCAAGCAGGCGATGAAGCATGAAACATGGCTATATCTGTGTCACACTGAGGATACAGCTGGGACAATGTTTGGTTTGATGTTTTGGGATCAAGGTGGACGGGTTTCCCCTCAGATGATGAAATGAGGTGAACTATGGTCCAACCAATAGTTTCAAATGTTCAGCTCATGAAAACAAGAAACAAAACATGTTTCTGTTCAAGCAGCTGGAGCCCTGAAGATAGAACAAGATACTGTATGTGTTTTGTATTGGCTTCAGTGTTTACTGAATGTGTAGCAGGGGTCATTTACACTGTGTAAGTGTAATAAATGACTCTGAAATCTGAATCGACCAAATGATAGAAAACAACACAATTAACAGTAATTTCAATAATACATTAATATAAAAAGGATGACATTTTTCTCTTTCTTTTCATGACAAATAGAGATTGGATGAAGAGACACTGGTGGACAGTGTGTGTGTGTGTGTGTTTGCCCTGAAGAAAAAGGAAACGTGACTCACTGAACTCTTAAACCTGAAATACTGGTCTGACTCCCCCCACTTACCATGGTTACCGTGGTTACAAACCTGGAGTGGGAGCAGGATACAACAAAAAAATCTACTGCCATCTGTTGGGGGGTTTTGTGGTCCGGGGTTCCTGCCACCAACAGGCCCACCAGGGGCTTTCTGGATATACGAGTTCACAGACATCACCTATCAGGTAACACTGGAACTACTGTCAGTACTACTAGTACTACTATTGCTACTACTTGCAGAGATAATTCTGCAAGTCAAAGCACTCCTACAGACACTGCTAGGACATACACTATGGAAGTCTGACTACACATCTATTTATTTAGTTATTATTATGACACACTTTTATTTTTATTATATTATTTATGTTTATTAGATTAAAACTGAATAGAAATGGTCATGACTTCTGGACATGAAGACGGATTCAGTTCAGATGCTCCCTTCTTCTAACTGGGTCTTAACAACAGCTTCATTATTAATTATTTCTCTATGGTTTATAAACAGTGCTGTGAAAGACTCTTCAGGGGACACTGAAAGCCTCACTCTGCATATTTAACATGACAGTAACACAGTAAAATAAAAACAGTCTTCTGAAAACCTTCACAGTGACTCATGCTGACAGTCTGGGCTCTGGCACTACCACAAAAATTCAAAATATCTTGTGAGTTAATGTCAGTCTGACTGCACGCCTTCTTCATGACCACCGGCACCCTCATTCTGCAGTAATGTCATTTCAACGTGACTTTTAGTGACATGTACCTTTGTTTAACATAATTTTATTATCATATGTAATTCATTACATAAGCTCTGTTTTTGACGTAGCCACATGCAGATTTTTTTCTTCACTAACAATATTGACAATAAGAATCAGGTTAAAATGAAAGATGGCTTGCCTGCAGTCCCAGCTGATATCTCAAATGTCTCATCTCATTGCTCCTAACAGTCCAAAGACATTATTACACATTGAGGAAGTGCTTGGTGCAGGTTTCCCAAGTGGCATCATTAGCATCAGCATTGCAGTGTAGGAAGAATTGAGCACCTCCTCAGTCAGCTCTAAACAATGTTAACAATATTTACAGCCTCCTACAGGACATTATGATTACGCTCATCAGTAAGCTCAATAATGTCCTGCAGACCACATCAGTTTCCAGCAGAACCACCTCAAGGTAAACTCCTCCATGACTAGAACAATAGAACCCTAAGCCTCTATCACCTCCTACATCTGTAAACATTTGTAAAAGGTGTTGAAGAAACACCTAAAGGACCTCTGTTCTTATACTGGTTTGGATGTGGATCTGTTGGACTGGTTCCCTTTAAGCAAGACCCAGAGCTGTACTTTTCAGATGACAGGTGTGTAGAGTACAGAGCTGCAGCTGGTTTCATGTCCACAGTTAAGAGACAGCTAAATCAGCTAAATCAACAGCCTCACCTGCTACAACGCTCACATATCAGGTGGACTTTGGATTCTTCTACATTCCACTCCTCTGTTTTCTGACAGCTGAGTCTGTCCTCTATATGACCAGGCAGATGCACAAGACTAAAACATGGTTAAAGGCTTTTTGGCAGTTTGAGGGTGTGGGTCAGAGGATGCCGGGCCCTCACAGACCGTTAGGCAAATTAGTGAATATGGGCTGTACAGATAAAATTTAATGCATTGAGGAGTAGAAACACATTGCATCAAGTGCATTTAATCTAGAAACATTCATGGACAAGGACAAATTCATGTTCTAAACCCACACAGATCCAACTTAGTTCATGTTCTACACATCAGCTAATCTGTTCAACAGTCTCAGCACCAAAACACTGTCACCACACTACCACCAGGTCAAAGGTCAGAGCAGGGTGAGATCTGATGTTTTGCTCAACAACACTTCAGCAGGATAATTTGAACCACGCTAGCGTGTGTACATTAAACCGACCACTCCAACTCAAGGCTAAGGGGCTGAAGGGTCACGTGACCAGACAGCACCACCATGAAAACAAGACTTCCTCTGTCAGTCAGTCAGACCTGGAGAGATAAGCTCTGATTTACACACCCACACCCACTTGTCTGATCTGAGATGTCAGAGGTCCACACTGACATGGCAGACGTTGCCTGAGACCGAGAGACACAAATCGGAGAAAACACTGAACTCTGAGGTTGTTTGTGTTCATCTATCCACCAAAGGACAATCTAAAACATTGGTTGATAAACTGTCCTCATTGTCCAAAATGATGAAATGTGATTTTGACATTTGAGTGTCACTCAGCACCCTGGATCTGACATGACACTGACCTGTGTAAACCCTTTAACAGCAAAAGACTGTAACTTGAACCAGATGCAATCACACTAACTACCAATGATCAGCCATGCATTTTCTACTTCAGTCAGGTTTCACCTTGAGCTACAACACACCCTCATGTCAGAATCAGAATCAATGTTTTAACTTAATAACACAAAGTTATTAAATTTACGCACACATAGAAACTGGAAAACGTTTTGACATTTGTTTTCTTGAAAAGGGGTCAAATAACAGGTTGACTGCAATGACCTTTCACCTTTGGGTCTGAGATCTAACACTTATAAACAAAGTTATCATGTAATGTACTGTATTTTGTGTAATCATGCGATCGGCTCCACTGGACCAGGGCTCTACAGCTGTCACTCATGCAGCTTCTACACCAGCCTTGTGTTCAGTGCTCACTCACCGCTATCAGGGTGCTGTTCCGGCTCTGCTCCGCCGCTGTCCCTCCGCTCTCTACGAGCTCCGCACCGCCGCCGCCAGGGGCTCTCTGGCTGGCCTGGTCGCCGCTGGGCTGGGACTGCCGGTGCTTGTTGGAGCGCTTGGCTTTGGCCTGCAGGCAGCGCTGGTGCAGGGCGAAGGTCTGCTGCCTCTCCAGCTCCAGCCGCTCCAGCGTCGCGTTCTCGTAGCGGCTCTCGCAGCTGTTGTGATGCTGCCGGAAGAGCTCGATCCTCCGGCGGAGCCTCTCCATCACCGCGCTGTGTCGCGGTGTAACAAAATCTGCCATCATCAACACAGACCCGCAGTAAACTCCCGGTTCAGCTTTCGTCCATAAAATGCTGAATCTGGCTCCTTTTCGCAGCGGGCGTCGATACACCCCCTCGCCTCTTACAAAGACTCCTGTGCTGGCTCCATGGAGGCGACCTTTGTCTTGCTAATGGCCTTCAGTCAGAGCGGCGCAAACTGCCGGGGAGGAGAACCATGGTTTTAGATGCAATACAATTCAACCCCCTGATTTTACTGAGTTAAACCCAACGAACACCGTGGATCTGGTCCCATACCACAGCTCGTTAATGTCGCAGCTGGAGTCCTGCTACAGAGCAGCATTCCGCCTGAGTTTAACCCCAAATCAAACACACTGGCTTCGTGTCTCATCTATTTATCCCCACGGTGTGTGGACAAACCAAAGCCCGATACGGCTTCTAAAAGCCTCCTTCAATTACTCCCAATACTTTATAATCTACAGACGCGAAGAAGCATTGTTGCTGTCTCAACACCAGACTAACTCCAGTCGGTCTAAGTTAAGTTAGCACATTCCTCCACTCACAAATCAAAGTTACAGCGTCGAAAATCCATCAAAAACTACCCGAGCTGCTGTTACAAACTGGTTCTTTGGGAGCTAGCTGACGTTAGCTTCTAACTCCACATGCGCGTATCATTCGTGAAAATGTCAGGTTTAGCCTCGTAGCCGATCTCCAACTTGGCTGAAACTTTATTTTGCTCAACTATTCGGATTTAGCTTCAGTATGTAGCCAATAGGAGCTAACTGGCTAACGCTACTTACACAAACTTGGCAGTGACTCATTCGCTGATAAAAAACATTATTTTAGTTAATTTCTTGATTAACGTTGCATATTCAGACGCGATAAATACACGACAGACATTTTCACACAATCAGAGCCCAGTTCGTTTTGAATCCACTTACTGTGCAAGTGTCCGCTCTCCGTACAGCATCTAACAGCTGATCTTTCGCCTCCGTCTTAGCGGCTAGCCGCTAGCTGCTAACGCTATGTTTTGGGTAACGATAGCTCGACTAGCTGGCTGGCTAGCTGGGTGGCTAGCATCAAACATTTAAGTAAAGCGCCATAGTTTAATTTTATGTATTCCGAGGTCCCAGCGCGAAAACCGTCTCGTGACGGACCCGAGTCGGGATGTGTTCGGCCGAGGGCCGTCAGTCAGAAGGGGCTAACTTGGTCCCTCTGTGCTGGTTCTATTGTTTTCCAGCGGACAGGCAGGTCCACGCCGCCATCTTGGAAACTTTCTCTTTTTTTTCCAACGGCGACAGAAGGAATGTCCTTGCGCCCGCCCTACAATGATTGACACAAAGACAGCCAATAGAGAGCTGTTGCAGCGACGACAGACAAAATGCAGGCCAATCGGAGCCTTGACCCCGCCCAAACGCTACAAAAGTGGCTTAATACGATATTTAAACAAGTCTTACATTAATGATGATGCTCGTACATTACACATCACAGTGTTCACTTGTAGTTACAGATAAAAACATGTACAAGACACATGAATATTTATACTATATGTTGCCGTGAATTCAATCACACTGTGGGAGACAATTTGAGCCGTTTTTAGTCTTAATTAACATTTTGAACATTTTGTTTGACTCGACAGAAGATTACTGATGCTTTCAAATTATCATTATTACCAACTACATATTTTCTGTATCTCGAAAGCTCTGACAACTATAAAAAAATACTGATACTTCAAAAAGAGTATTGTCAAAATCAAATACAGTATTGCTAAACAATTTGCATTTTGTTTTAAAATTAGGTCAAAATTTAGAACTACTCCCACACCCCAAACAAATAAAAACAGCAGCCTATTTTTCAGTTTCCATTTTGGCCTTTTTAATTATCAAAACAAATGTTGTGTGTCCACACTCACACACCAGGCGCCATCATCACAGTATTTCTATTCAAGGCTGGACCTTCAGAATCACACTGGGCCGACCAGTTAGTTTAACACAAAATATCAAAAAGTTAATGGTTACAGAGTCTCACCAGCAGAAAGAGTTCTGCCTCTCTATGTAGTCTGTTAGCTACAAGCAGCCTCAGCCAGAGGAAATTACAAATGGACACTAGAAGGAGAAGAGGAGGAAGGGTAGACGAAGAGTGGCTGAAACGTACAGGGGTTGATAGGATTTTAATGCCACATCTGCTGCACCCACTGCATGAAGTACTTCTTTGCATCACTGGAAATACAGCAGGGGGAAAATAGACAAAAAAAAAAGTTTAAAGCCAAAACCTAACCACTAGAACTTGTGTTTAGGGATAAATAAAGGTTACAAGGAAAAGGTTAAATCAAGGTCACCTGGATGTGGAAGCAGTGAACTCCGGTTTACCTCAAGGCCCCAAATGTGAACTTAGCAACAAGCAAAAACATTAACGCCAGTTCAGCATTTTTCCACGCCCCCACTATAAGAAGTCAAACTGAACATGGAGACAGACTAGGTGGCAGATGTTTAGTGAAAGTCTGGAAAACCAAAGAATCAGACGATTCAAGTCCCCTTACAGTAACAGACTAATGTATCTGGTTCTCCTCTCCACACAAACTGGATTTACTTTTTTTAAAGTTGTGGATCCTTTGGAAAGACGCCTCGGCCTCACTGAAGTAAAGGGCTGACAGCATGTGATCTCATGCTCATCTGTTTCTTTTCCTTCATTACAACACTTTGAAGCTTCACAATGAACTAACAGCATGCAACAGAAGCCTGAGCCTCTGCGGTCAAAGTCACACGCAATGTTACTGTAGTAATCAGTTTATTCCACTCAATGGATGAGAAGTAGAAAGTCTGGTGTGATGGTTGTGTTGGACGAAAGGTCAGGAGGTCAGCAAATCTCTTTATCGTTTTTGTGCAGCAATTTGTATTTGAATCTGCTGTTATGATCCGATTATGTTAAAAATAAACAAAAAGTGGAAGTTGGAAGTGTTATGTTGCAGCAGATGGACAGATGTAAGGTTAAGCGCTTGACTTTTTCTCCTTCAGTGCCTTTTCTTTTCATATGGGGTTAATGATTTAGGAACTGGGTGTCTGTTCATCTACCAACACAAGTCTTCTTCCAAACGAGCATGGGAGCGACTTTTTACAGAGGAGAGGTCAAAAAAGTTTACCACAGGATCAGAATCTTAGCTTTTTTGTAGAGGGAATGAGGGCTCACCTCCTGCTGCTGTTTAAGTGACTGTGATGCTGACGCAACACCTGACTGAAACAACTATGGAGAGAAAGGACCTGTTTGACCAGATCCATCTACGACCACAACCAGGTAACAAGACACCCGACACCGGCCTGTGTGTCCAAAATGTCACAAAGAGCTGACCTCCGACCTTTCCTGCTGCCATTATGGCACCAACACATTAAAAACAGTGAGGTGACAATACTAGTTCATATCTGTAAAAAAGTCATTGGCAGAAGAAAAGAACAAACAATTAATATCAGCTGGAGTGTTATGATTTCACTTTGGAAATATTAGCAGATGACTGCTGTATCTGAATGAAAAGTTGCAGGCAAGATGCTAGCAGGCTATATTACAGTTGCTAGTTGCTGTTTGCTCCCATTGTTTGTGGCCTTGTTGGCAGCCTGCTGTGATCAGCTGATCAGTGAGATGATGGACTTTAAACTGTCATAACAGTAGCTACGCCTTCCAGCACTTCCAAGACACTTTTGGCTGCTTCTATGACCAAGTGTCAGACTATCCTGACCAACAGTTGGCTAAAAGTCAGGACATTATCCGATGACATCCGTGTGCTGCTAACACGCTAACTGCTAATCACTGGTTGACAGGTTAAAGATGAGTTTTACAGATGCTGGAAGGCCAATGTGTGTGAATGATTGAGATGATTCTTAGTATAATTAACATAGTGACAGACAATTACTAAAGATGAATGGCTACTTGTAAGGAGACTGACTAATCAACAAACTGTACAGGCTATCCAACAGACGTGTTCTGTTATTCTGTCTGATAAAAGACTAGTCATTATGCTATTTAACAAAACTTGGAGGAGGTTAATTACGTATTCCTAAATGCTAACAACTTAGTGATCAGACCAAATAGCAGCCAGATATTATCATGAACAGAATGATGACAGATTCTTCTGTCTGGAGACTAATCGGTTAAAGTTTGTTTAATAGCCTTGTTTGTCTTGATGTTGGCAGCTCATTACGCTGCATGTAAACTAAGAGGCCTGTTGTACTCTCGTTCATGGTGACTTAATGTTCAGGCTAAAACACAGCTGTTTGAACAGGCTGTTGGGGGAGGGGGGCACTGGCTAGCTTGTGGGTGGCAGCAGACAGCAGCTCGGCAGACAGGACAAGAGACGCTGGTCTTGTGAAGTTGAGTCTGCTCAGGCATGTTAAGGAATGATGTGGGAAGGTTTAGTAAATCTCCTATAGTCAAACTAACTCAGTCTGGTTCACACTGGAATCATCATCAGGCGTCCATATCTTGGGCCAGTTTCCTGTCGACTTTGCTGCTTCCGTTGGTTCCATTGAGGCTTCAACACCCCGAAGCAGTGGAGTAGGAGAAGGACGGGGGAAGGGGAATTTAGGGGATGGGGGGTGTTGAGGTCAAGGTTTTGTCTAAAGAGATATCAGTCTCTTCTGACCCTGTTCCTTGGAGATCTCCGCAGAACTTCCTCCTCCAGCTTCTACAGACGTGGCAAAGAAAAAAGGCAACAATGGCTGTTAGCTGAGACACAAACCAAAAAAAACGCACAGTCAGAGAAGTGTTATGGAGTCTACTTACTTCATCTGCTGTGGCCTCCTGCTCTTCATCCTTCTCTGCTTCCTCTTCCTCTGCAGGACTTTGCTCTCTGTCGCCGTGTTCCACTGCAGCAGGATGAAGAGAATAAATCAGTCAGACCAACAATGACAGACAATGTAAAATGTTTTCTGTCATCTCAACTCTACACCAACCTGGACCGCTCTTCTCTGCCTCTTTGGCCTTTTCTTCTTCTTCCTCCTCCTCCTCCTCTTCCTCCTCCTCCTTCACATCAGGCTGAGGTTCGTCTGTCTTTTTGTACTCAGCTGGTGTCGCTGTGCTCTTCTTCTGCACAACCAACAGGAAGTTGTTGACATTACTGACAGAAACCTGCATCTCATAAAATTCGTCAGATGACTCTGGTTTGGTTTGTTTTTGTTACAGATCAGGGTTTAAATTACACAGATGAAAATGAGAATTTGTCGACTTTTGTGTCACCAAGACATAGCCATGTAACAATATTTCTATACCATGGTTTCAATTGAACAGAAGCCCTGGATGAACATCAGTTGCTAATTATTACTGTACTGACGATGACATAAGTTTTTTTTTTTTGGATAGGGGGGTATTACCTTTCCAGTGCAGCAGAAGACGATGATGAGGACAAGTGGTAAAGCCACAGTGAGGACGTAGATGACCCAGAGCCAGGGACGTTCCTCAGCAGCATTCAGCATTTGAGCTGCCAGACCAGGCTGTAACAATATCGACAATACATTAACAAACACAACAATGTTACAGCAATCAAAAGAAGAAAACCAAGACCAAAACTGCAGAAGTGTTTCAGCATAAGGAATTTCAGATTAGCATGTGAATGCGTTCCTGCTGTCACTGCTTCACTGAAATTTGTGTTGTGTAAATGAACGTCGGTGCGTGTCAGGAATTTAAGGTGGTGAAATGAACGCTGACATAAATAATAATGAATTAAGTCTGTAGAGTAGATGCAGGTGCAGCCTATAGTGTGTTTTAATGTTTTTATACATTAGTTTAGAACCAAGATGCTCTGTAGACATGCTCTGCAGTGATCAGAGTGTGGAGCAAACACTCTGAGCGCTGCATCCATCGGTCTACTCACATTAACCTCACAACATCTGTGTCTCACCAGGAGAAATATATCCTCGAAAGGATTACATCATCACTAAGGTTCAAACCAAATGTCAATTTTCTTGGTCGGAAAAAATATTCTATTTTATTTTAGTTATAGATGCATATCATGACAATAATTACTATAACATCTGTCCAAACTCACCTCAGCAGCGCCCTCTGCTGCCTTTTTCAGCCCCCAGCCATCATTGGACCAGCGTTCTGCAGTGTTGCGGTCGTTGGTGATGATGAAGTTGTCAAAGAAAATATCAGAGGTCATGGACCAGAGCTCGAGTCCAATGGCACTGAACGGTGTCATTTTGTATGGGTGCATGTCCTCAAAGTACACAGGATTGGGAATCTTCCTCGGCTTCCAGACACCCTGTGAAAAGTACGAGTCTGAGATCAGATCAAAGGAAAACTACCAACTTTATTTTTTACATCATCCTGCAGAAATTATGTAACTCAGTCAGAATACAGTCTAACCATCTGTATGTGGGAGGGTTGTACACATTACCTGATAGTTGGGGTTGTCGATCATGGGGGATTTCCACTTGCCCTTGTAGCTAGGATTGTCAATCATTGGACGTTTCCAGGTGCCACAGCCAGGGGCTGCCTCACAGGCAGGGTTAGGGATCTGAGGAGCCTCCCATTCACCATCCATGTCCTCATCCCTGAGGCACAGAAAAATTGAGCGAGACAGTTACCAGAATGAAACAGGTAATGTCAACGCTGAGAAAAAAAGAACGTCTGTTTACATACCAGTCCTCAGGTTTGATAGCATCAGGATCTCCAATATACTCAGGCTCGTCGTCCAACCAGCCATCTGGTTTCACGGCATCTTCATCTGGGATCTGAGCAGGAGCATCCTCATCCCTGCACACACATTCACACAATGTTATTTTCTGATCAAATCATCTATTTTTTATATTTGCTCTAGATGTCACAGTTCAGTTTTCATAACCATCAGTTTTTAGATGGCAGGTACTGACCAGTCTTCTGGTTTGACTGCATCTGGGTCCTGAATTTTGGGCCTTTCATCCCAGTCCTCAGGTTTGTGGTCATCTGGGTCCTCGATCTCAGCTGAGGGGTTCACAGGGGGGGTCATATCTGTCAGTAGGCTGCCACTGTTCACCACTGTCTGATCCACCAGCATCTCAAAGCTGTTATCAGCGTTCACCACTATGGAGAGGGGACAGGACACAAAGAGCAGTTACACAAATGCCCCACCCACTCTGTCCATGTCTGTGTCTTTATGTGAATGTGTGTGGGGGGGCTACCCAGTGTGTACTGGTGTGTCTTCTTGTCGGTGTAGTACGTTCTCAGGTCAGCATCGGGTTTCTTGGCATGTTTCTCTTCGTACTCTCCAGTTTTGGGGTTTTTGTGTCTGAAGATGAAGTGCAGTTTGTAATCTTCTCCACATTTGTCAGGTCCAAACATGATGGTGTACGGAGTTTTATCTACAAACTGGTCCTGAACACACACAGAACACACAGATCAGATTGACGTTTTAATTGCTGAAAATAGTTCCCAATGACATGAAATAGTGATACATCATGCATGTCTAATTCCATTTAAATTTGAGTGTGAGCATGTGTGTCCGTGTCCACCTCACCAGGTTGAGTTCAGGAGTCTCAGTCAGCAGTTTGATGTAGGCACCACCACAGTCAATTCCTGACTGGAAGTTCACCTCATACCTGAACAAAGCAAAGCCGACTGAGAAAAGGGCCGACAGATAAACTCAGTCACACACTGTATGGAAATGATAGTGTCTGTTCTTACTGGACAATCAGGGGCATGGAGTCAAAAGTGAAAGGTCGCAGCAGCTGGGCTGAGATGGCGTGATGTTTGGCTCTGGACTTCAGCACCAGACCTTTATCACCAGGAAGTTTACTGTCCTTCATCTCCTCTACCTCCCATTTCCCTGTTAAAAATATCACCGGCATTTGCCCACAATCAACAAATTACCATTTATCTTTTAACCACACCAAAATATTACAGTGTGTGTATGCAGCAGCAAGAACACAAGCAGATCAGGACTATGTTTTTGCAGTGTCCACGGTCAGTCTTTATGTGAAGACACACAGTGTATCAACATGGTGTTTGTACTTACCGTCGTACTTTGCAATCTCTTCATCGGTGTCATCCTTCTTGGCGTTCGACAGAACCCAGCTGAAACCAAAGACACACTTCAGTCGCTAACACACATCTCACTGCATCAGGAGAACAAGTCTGGTCTGAGTGGGACTTGTTTGAAAATCAGCTGCACACAAACAGCTGATTCATTTAGTAAAAATAAGAATGAGACTGTCCAGTTCTTCTCTGTGATGTGAAATTCAATCATATTGAACATTTGTCATTGTCTAAAATTTTATGAACCAAGTAACTGATCAATTTATCAAGACAATAATCTGCAAATTATATTAGCTGTGCTCACCTGTCAAGTGTCCCTCGGTCAAAAGACTCAGCAAAGAAATGTTCCCCCATTGGCTCAGGAGCCTTGTAGGTCACCTGGACACATGGAGGTCAAAGATCAGTACATCACATGTGTGAGTTTCTCAGTATTCTGTTCTTTTTTCTCCTGCTCACTATAAATGTCTTATGATCGTTTGTTGATCACCTGTTCTTTAAATGTGGAAATGATGGTGAAACACACAGCAACTACCACTGTTGTGTTATTAACTAAAACCTTTATTTCAATAAAAGGATGACTAAAAACTTAAAACCAGCCCCGAGTGAGGATGAGTCAGAGAGTGTAGAGTGTCTTACAGAAGGAAAAGAGAAAGAGGTTTAGATGTAAAAATTAAATGATATTGCTTTAATAAAAAGAGATAAATGATGGGTTTACACACAGACACAGGATTAAACCAGAGAACACGGATTTTTGATAGTTTTCAGGGACCTAAACAAATAAAGCTTCTGTTATTAAGTAAACAAACTGATGTGATGAGTTTAATGAACAGGAGTACCTTTGGTGCAGGAGGGGTTTTAGGAGTAGGGGGAGCTTCATCCTGCAGGTCTCCCTCAAGCTCCTCTTCCTCAGCTTCACCCAAACCCAGATCCAGATCATCCTCCACATCAACATCATCATCCAGGGTGTCCTCAACCAGGTCCTCAGCCAGTGAGACGGGTGCCACACTGAGGCAGAGGAGGCCCGCCGCCAGAAGAATGAACAACCCAACCCTCTTATTCATTGTCTGCAGAAAGAAGAGGAGAAAAAAAATCAAATACACTGATCACACTCTTCAATACCTAATTGAGCCTAATGTATGTTTGTCAGTGATAAAGTTGTTTTGATTTATCTGTCAACAACTGTTTGTGATGTTCTTATGTGTGTGCTCTTTTGTACTTTAAAACTTTATTTTGGCACTGGCAGACTTTACCTCACCTTTAACCTTTTCCATCACGGAATGTGTTTTATTACATAAACTGGAGTGACTGAATAAATCTATAAATCCTTATAACCCATCTATGTATTTTTCCATAACAGGTAGGAGTGAGAAACTTCGTTTAGTCAACAGTGTGTTTGTGTGTCATTAACACACACACACACACACACAAGGCAGATTGTTAACCTGTGTCCCTGATGTCGATCTAGTCACCACCATGGTGACCAACAAGCACCCACAGGATATGCAAATGCATCTTAATGAGTTGACGCTCCAGGAGATTAAGGCAGCACAACACAAACACACATCCCTGAGTTTACGGGTACATTTAGAACAGAGGCATATTGGGAATTAATGAGTCGGTAAGAATAACAGATAAATTATCTGTTGATCCGGTGATGAGGAGCAGTGAAATAAAGTAGATTTTAAAGTATATATAGCCTCAGACCAAGCAACTTTTTGCACCATTTATTTATGTTGTATATTTTATGTTGCTATATTTTATGTACATGTTTGCACTGCGAAGAAGTGGCTTTTAATCTCATTGTACATGTGTATAGTGATAATAAAAGGCATTCTATTCTATTCTAAATAAAAAAGACATCAATATAAAACACCTTAAGTATCTGTTCTCTGTTCCAGCTGCAGACTGCATTGTCATTAAAACCATTTATTTTCTGATGAGGAAAATAACGGGCAGATTAATTGATAATAGCAATAATCTGCACCATATTATCACTGTATTGTGAAACACCATGTGCTGATTTACAAAGATATTAACACCTGATGCCGCAGTTCTTCACTGTAACTTGCTCATGTGTCAGACACACAGACTAATCCGATTACTCTGCCAGAGGATTAACATGCCTCAGTCACAGCCCTGTTAGCTTAGCATCCAATCTGTTTGCGCAGCACCTACATTAAATTTGAAGGATTTATCTGCATTTATTAGGTCTGTGGAGGTTTTGCTCTTTTCTGTATCTCTGCGTTCTGGACTGTAGGTCAGATAAAGATTAAAAAAGAAATAACCTTTTCTGAGAGTTAACAGATCAAACATCTAAAAATAAATGGGAAACTCAATCATCAGGTTTACAGATAATAAAAATAATCTTACATAGCTGCTTTATGGTAAGGTCAGGTTTCTACATTTTATGTCCCTGAAAGGTTCCAGAAAACTGGAATCAGTCAAAACCTTAAAACAACATTTATCAATGACAGCAAGCAGCTTCCTTCAATAAACAGCAGAATGAGCCTTTATTAATCTACATCAGTTAACTCATCACCAAACAGACAGGATGGGCAGGTTATTCTCTCTACTAAAATAAACAGAGAACATGTCTTCCTGTGTGAGCGACGAATATATCGCCGTCACCCATAATGACCACAGGTGACAACCCCCAGACTGTTGTACTCTCTGAGTACTTCGGGACAGACTTCACTGTAAACAACTTCAGGTCAAACAGATCAATGTGGGTGTCGATCACAAACGCCGCCCAGCATCCTGAGACAAACAGTGAGTCAAACCGGTTTACTGCTGCTGGGCTACACCCAACAGACTGGATCCCAGCACCAGGGGCACATTCAGCCACAACGATGGCAGCAAAGCAGTTATTTAAATGTAATCAGCTTGTGCTATACAAGACGTATGTTAATACTAAAGGGTTTATATACAAATGCATATGTAAAAATGCATAGTGACTCCTCTGGGGGTTTGGTCTCGCTTGGTCTTTGTCTTTTTAATCCCTCCCCACATCTCAACAATGAGTGAAGCTAAATGCATCATTCTGAAGTCTGAGAACCTGTAATCAATACCCAGCATTTCAACAACAACTAGTTAGAAACACCATAATGATCAGTAAGTAAAACAATGATTTACTGCTGCCTTATGCTCAGCAGATTACGACCTCCTGACCTTGCTGCATTCACCACCACAAACTCTAAATGAGAAAAGGATTCCAGCTGAAATATTAGAAATTTAAACGATGTTAGTCATTAATAACTGAATAATTACTACAATTGAGAAAAATCACAATTTCATTTTACAGCTACTGGGTCAAAACATTTTTAAACATTTTTTTTTGGTGTGACACATGTCAGTTATTGTGACCAAACACCAAAGTTTCACTGTTTACTGTGACATTTTACAGTCCAGTGATGAAGTGATGGCTGTTAGCTGCAGCTCAACTCAAGTGATAAGACTTTAATACGATAATAATCGTGCTTTTATTTTTCAACGATCTTAAAACCACCTCATGCCGCCTTAAAAGACAAGTCCGTAAAACTGAGAGACGTTAAATGAGAATGTATGACTAACATACTAATACGATTCATACTAACTAGAGTTATGAATAATGTCATGTAAAAGCACATCTTCGTGATTTACAGCAGTAGAACGAGTGGGGCTAGCATGCTAACAGTCCTCCGACACACACATTAATAACATTCAAACAAACCGTCTTATCATTTCAACTGTACGTTATATTCCTATTAGCTCATTAACATTAAGCTCATTAAAGATGAGCTGACCAAAACCTCCCCCCGTAACAAATTGTGCTAGTTCAGCTAGCTTAGCTAAACTGCGATGTTATTACGAAATAACAACCAACGAAGGAGCTGAGACGAGATATAACCTGACATTTCTCTCAGAGACACGACCACAGTTTTATCCATGGACATTGGGTCAATTAAAAGGAAAATGTCTTAGAATAAACGGGTGTATAAATGACACAGCGCTAAGGGCCAACGGTTGGCTAACTGCTAACGGCTAACAGCGTCCACCTACGGTTAATTAGCTTTAGTTAGCCACTCACACACTACAACCGTTATTATTACCGACTAAAAGCTAACATTTCCTAAATAAGGAGAAAATACACCACTTCTGGTAGGTAACTGTGCTTTCTGCTTGTGTCCCCCTGGAAAAAATGACATTAATCGGTCTCTTTGACTCACCTCCGGCTCTCCGATCTGACCGCCTGGGAACTGCTGAGGACGATCACGTGGGGATACTGGAATTGCAGAATTCACCGCCCCCTGTCGCTGATTGGTCACAGATGGAAAACCTTTTGACGTTTCCTGTCAACTGTCGGGAGCTGATTGGTCAAAGAGAAATTGCAGTCAAACCGGACAGTAGCCGTCCCCTAGAGCTGAACCTCGTGGACAGCGTTGATTGGTCGTGGTGACAGCTGCAAGTGTTCGCTGATTGGCTGTAGTAGGTCTGATAAAACGAGTTGTCAGTGAACGTAGCAAAAGAATAAAGTACTGTATTTTAATGAGATTATTCCCAAATGTAGTGTTTACATGACATTTACACTAAATGGTTTGTTATATCTACAATGGAAAGAACCAAAGTTTATTTACTCAAGTAAACACTAACACCTTACTGTTTCCATCTTCTGATTTGACTAAGCTACTGAATATCAGTGGAATATATCTGGCTTTTTTATTTATTCTTCGTAGGAAACAATTGCATTGTGTATTTTGTCTAAGATGACAATTAACTGTTCTTAAACCAGTATTTGAAACACACACTTTATTGAAAAAATAATTCTTGCATCTCTCTGCCCAAAGTGAAATGAATTCATAGTTCTCACCATGAGTGTGTGAGTCTCACAGGAAACCGATGCAGTCATGTTCATGTGTCATCATTTGCCTTGATGAAATCCTGATGACCTTTCCAGAAATCTGGCCCCCAAAGTCCTCCTTCCTCCTTCCTTCCACACGTATCAGCGAGCACTTTCAGCCTCATTCATTTAAATTTCCATCTTTATTAACAATTCACAGATTGGATAGAAGTTTGAGATCATTTAAATAGAGTTTATCTAAAGGATACAAAAGACAAACACAAGGTTATAGAAATGCATTCCAGTGCATCTTACAAAGAAAAGAAAAAAAAGTTGAGATGTTTTACTAAAACTCTCAGAAACTCAGTTCACTTTAAATCTTAAAAAAACAGAGGTTCGGCTCTGCGTGTTTTCCATTCGAGCCTGGTATGGATGACCGATGAACAGTTTGGACAGAGGGGGTGGAACAATGCAGAATATTTCAAATCCTACATGTCTCCCTCAGATCAGTTTTGTTCCTGTGAACGTTTAGTTTGTTCCATTTGATTAAACAGTTGTAGATAGTTGTTGCTGTAGATTGTCAGGTAAAAAACATCTGGAAGCTGAAAACTACATTTGGTTTAAAAATAAAGACATTTCTTGAACTTCTGGAAACAGGATCACACTGTCACTGAAGGTTGCACAGTACAACCACAGGAGCTGCTGGGGGTTCACAGTCTAACATCTGCGTCTATTCATCTCACTGCTGAGTTTTAATGCGAAGTAGGGTGAGGACAAGTCCAGGGCCTCAACGCGGATCCAGTTCTTATTTTCCATGAGGCACTAACCAGATTCATCTGACCATGATTACGTGGGCACCTGCACCTCTACTGCAATGAGCAAACCCTGCTCCTCTGTGTCCCTGGGCCCCGTCAGGAGCATCTGGCCCCTACACTGTCTACCTGCATGTTTATCCAGTGTGTGAAGGAAACATTCATGGAGGTATTAGAGGGAAAATCTGAAAACATGTCAGGAATTCAATAAGTGAATGAAGGACAATGAGGAATTAGAGGGAACAGGCATCTTTACAGAGAAACGAGAACTAAAATTCATTTATATTTATCAACAAACATGTCAATGAGACTGAAGCAGAGAACAGCACAGTACTGTACTACAGTACTGTAGTACAGTACTGTAGTACAGTACTGTAGTAGAGAGGCGCTGAGGATTCTGGGTGATCTGTCGCTACATCACTCAGCGTGGGGCCGACTGCCTGAAGTAAACCTGCTCTCTGTCTTTAAGGCAAATTGCTCAGTGATGGAGGGAAACGAGTGTGAACCTCAAGCAGCAACGACATACACATCAACAGGCTGAGAGGGCGTTCCTATGGTAGTGTGTATGTTTCCATGCATATATGCAGGTAAACATTTACTGAAGGGTGTCCTGGTGGGACAGTGTGAGTAGAACTGTCCAGAGGGACGTCTGCACATAGAAGGAGGCCTCTGAGTGTGGAAGCAGCAGTTTGAGCATCAGACGGGCGCGGCGCTCTCACCTCTGCCTCAGATGCACCAGTGTTTTCAACATGTACCTTTACTGTATGTACACATAAATACAGATTCTCTTCAGGGTAATTACAGCTTCATCAGAGGGGAAGTTCTCTTTGAAGGAAGCAGGGTCCACATCATCATTATCATCATCAGCCCGCCTGTGTGTTTTCTGTGTTCCATGCTGTGGTCTGCTCAGCCCTGCAGTGGTGATGTCCGTCCAGTCAGCGGTGCTGTGGCACCGCGGCGTGGATCCGGTGAGCAGGACTGGAGAAGGACGTCAGCAGTGAGCCTGCGGTCAGCTCGGCTGAACGCTCAGAGGTGCTAAGGTATCACTGAGGGTGGGGGGAGGGGGCTTCACTCTGCTTTCTTTATGAAGATCTGAGACAGGAGAGACCAGTGAAACCAGTGTGAACCAGCGTGAACTGGATTCACTCTATCTATCTATCTATCTATCTATCTATCTATCTATCTATCTATCTATCTATCTATCTATCTATCCATCCATCCATCCATCCATCCATCCATCCATCCATCCATCCATCCATCCATCCATCCATCCATCCATCCATCCATCCATCCATCCATCCATCCATCCATCCATCCATCCATCCATCCATCCATCCATCCATCCATCCATCCATCCATCCATCCATCTCCGGGACCGGTTCAGGAACCAGTGGGACAAAGGGAACAACTGTGGAGAACCTGATCAGCATCAAGGGACCTTGTTAGTTCAGACTTTACCAAACACGTGGAACCTCCTTTCTAACATCAACAGCATTTCTGAGACCTGCTACAGGACACCTGGAAAGACCCATTCAGAAACTGAAGAAACCATTCGGACACTTACAGAACTTGACTCACCTGGAGAGACTGGAGGCCCCCAGCAATGACTCTTTACATTTACTGTGGAAAGCCCAAACACAAGAAACTGAACTGAAACTACAAACGTGAACTGCGATCTGACCTCGCTGAGGATCACCCAGACCGGAGAGTCCGTCACCACAGAGAGACGCATGGCCTCCAGAGGCCCGAATGTGGGGTCCACCTCCCCCTCTGCAATCCCATTCTGGAACATTCCTGGAACACATAAACATCAATAAAATCAATAAACCTGATGGGCTTTCTCATGTCACGGTAAAGAGGTTATGAATGTGGACTGTTCACTGTTAGTCAGTTAGAGGTGAAGAGCTGAAGTTGACTAGTTTGAATAGAACCAAGGCAGAAAGAGACACAATCATTTATTTCTACAGGAGATCAAATGTGACGTTTAATGACTTCTTTAAAAAATACATGATATCGATGATAAAAAACTCATGAGCTGGGTGACAACGGTGCACCAGAGGAGTCGTTAATGAGACTCACTGAAAAACCACATACTCTCTATATTATTCACAATGTAATGTAAATAATACAATAATAAGAAATATCTTTCTTGATAAGATAATTTCGATAATATAGTGCACATCAGGTGAGCACAGGACTCCGCTTCTTTCTTGTAGCGCCACCAAGAGGCCAACATTTTATACTGAACAAACGCCTGAGTCTCAGATTGAAAAAATTCACCAAAGGTCTCATAAACAACTTTTTAATTTGAAACACATTAAAACAAATGTTCCTGTCATATAAAACATGAAAACCTGAACACGAGTCATATTTCTCCAGTTCTACTGGGAAGAAAAAAGACAAAAATCTTGTCACCACACATTGACAGTGACCTTCAGTCTTTATTGTTAATAATTGATTCATTCATTTTCAAGTGGATGTTTGAGTTATGAAATAACCTGCTGCGTCTCTTTGCAGATTCATAGGTTTCTAAAAGTTTCCATTATATTTATCTGAAGTCAGTGAAATGACCCCTGCTGTGTTTCAGAAGTAAACATACTCATAATATAACTATGTTTAATATGTTTAATACTATCATGAATAATAATAGAATCATTTCTTTTCTTTGTGATACAGCTGTCTCACTCTGCGGCTCTCACTACTGTTAGGTCAGTAAATGTTGCCGTTTGAAGCAACCGCTCGTCAACAGAGCAATAATCTCTCTGCAGGGTTTATTCACTGGGATTATCATGTCGGTCGTGATGCTTTCAGGTATGAGTGGGATCGTAATCCCGTAATCTAAAACAATATTAATACAGATAGTACAGCGTGTCGGACATGAAACCGGTTTTTAATGGCTGATGGTAAAACCCTGAGACAGAGTCGACCTGTGGTGTCTCACCTATTCTGATAAATCCATCTTCTGTCCGAAGGTACTTTGGTGTTTTCTCTCTCCCATCAGTCAAGGCCTCTTTCTCTGCCTGGATATTCTGCAACACACAAACACACACACACACACAAAATGGATAACTGGGTTTCAAAGTAAACAGTTGCCAATATTAAAATTAAATCTTAAAATATATAAAAATATAAAAAATATAAATATAAAAAATATTAAATATAATTTCCTGTTAAAATAAGAATGAGGTTTCTGGTCTGGCCTTTTCTGGTTAAAATGTTTATGCTTGTTCATATATTGAGGAAGTGCTTTCAGTGAAATCTGTAAAAGATTAAATCAGAAAATAAAATATATAAATAGAAAATACAAATGGATTTGGTTAAAAATAATAACAGATCCTCGTGTCGCCTTCACGCTCCATGGTTCAGGATTGAAAACATTTAAATTCTCACTGGGATTTTATTGCTGCTCACCTGTCCCCGTATTCATGTACAGTCCTGTACCATGAGCCGTAGCTCTTCCTCTCTATCATCTCTGTTACCGTGGAAACCTCCTCCATCCTCCGCTCTCTAACCCTCTGTGAGCTCAGGCTGATTTTTCATCTTGTTTTATTCCGTCTCTCTCATCCGTCTCAGCAGGAGCTCCTCTGTCTCTCAGTGTGTGTCCATGTCCTGCTGCTACACTACATCTTAATCAGCCGCTGTCTAACAGTCAGAGACTGACAAATACGGCCCTGTCTCCTAGAAACAGTGTTTCTATTCGAGTAAACTAAAACAGCAAATATGTCTGTTTCAGAGACAACAGATTCCCGAGTACTGGCGGAACATGTCCAAAGATGAAGTCTATCAGACCAGAGACCATGTCCACATTTACAGACCAGGTCCACGACCAGAGTCTGGTTCAGTGTAAATAAAGTTCTCCTGTATTAAACCGGACCGGGATCTTTGATCCAGGATCTGGAATCATCTCCTCTCGGTTGGAGAAAATATGCTGACTGTGCGTCTGTCTGTTCCTGAGTGATGGTTCTGAATAAAGGGTCATTGCAGAACACTGTGACATGGCCTTTGACCTTTTGGATATGATCCTAAATCATCCTGTTTATCTGATCACAGTGACTTCAGACCAAACTCTGCTGGGTCAGTTCATGACTCGGAGACGGGGACAGGGAACATGGTGGGACAGGTGTGTTTTAACTGAAGGACCAGGTCTGATGTGTCAGGAAAAATACTGAAATGGATTTTAAGACTCACATCAAATGGCAGAACCTCCACTGACGTGTTGAAAAGTTTGTCTCCTGGATGTTCGATGTTTCCGCTTCGAAAGAAAAACCTGGAAGACAAAGAGCTGATCAGGATCCAGTGAAGAACAGTCGACAGCCATCAGCTCCGACATGAACAAACGAAAGCGAAGAAGAGAAAATATCGGAGGTGGCACCAACCTCTCAATGCGGACAGGCGTGAAGAATCGTATTCGTATAAAATCCCCCGCCACAGGGGTGAAGGCCCAGAAGAAGTCCTCCCCCAGGTAGGCCTTCTCCAGGGTGAAGTGCTGGTAGGTCTTCAGGCTGGTGGTCACCTCGGCCAGCGGGTTGGCGTGACCCTTATGGAGCGTCTGTTTCCCAAAGTCTTTATCCTGGAAAAACATATTGAGTTTATCTTTTTATTTCAGTTCATTTATTTATTTTCTTTTCTAGTCAGGCATCCAACACTGAGACACACACACACACACACACACACACACACAGGTATCACTGCCAGATGCGTATAGTGACATCATCACTGTTGGTGTCTTTGTTTTGACACCGAGCAGCATCATCACCAACAGAACCCCTCTGTGTCGGTCTGAAGGAGAGCGGTGATGTTTAGCCTCATCTCCCCCTCTCGCCGTCTCTGTGCCTCAGTCTCCACATGGGGGCAGCGTCGGTGCCAGGCAGTGGATCAATGTGAAATGGATCGGAGCAGATTTCAGCAGCAGTCAGCAGGGCTGAGCTCCATCGCTCTTCACACAGTAATCAGAGTCATTAAACTGTGAGTTACTGCAGGAGCCCTCAGTCCTCATCTCTCCACAGACTGAACCACAAAACACCACGGTGTCCACGTCATGTGACAGGAAGTGTAATACTGATCATGAAAATGTTCATTTCTCCTGTGGAAAACCTGAAAACACACACACACGTGCACAGACACACACACAGACACACACACACACACCTTGAGCTTCTGTATTTTTCCAGCCAGAGACGAGTGGGTCCCCACGTGTTGGAAGAGAGAAGGTTTGAAGCGAATCCTCAGGTTGGCTTTCTGTCGGTCACAGTGTTTCTGATGGACAAGAAGACAAAGACATCATCTGATGAAGCAGCAGGAAACATTCACTGAGCAGACGTTTGGTTCTTCTCAGGTTCTTATCCTGACTCCACAGGTCCATTCGCCTTCTGTCTGAAGAAGCATGAAGAGCTTTCTAAACTGTGAGGTCGAACCAGACTCACTGCTGCTAATGTAATGAGTAGAACGTATCACAGCTGTATGCTGAGATGATGTGGAGGTCAAACAGACAGCAGCATGTTGCCATGACTACGATGACACAAAGTGAGAGATCCAACATCAGAGCAACATCAGGTCCATCTCCTCTGTTCCTGTGGATCACAGCCACTCACCGCGTCTTTCTCTGGGTTGCACACTTTCACCCACATGATGTGGTCCAGCAGCCAGTCGATGGGTTTGTCTTTGTAGAACATGAGCATGAACTCCACGATGAGCGACAGGTCCATCGACTTAAACATCTTACCTGTCGGAGAAGATGAGGAGAGAAGAGATTCATACACACACACACACACACACACACACAGGCGCTAATACTGAGGAGGAGCGTTCCTGTTGTTGTCCTTCAAGAGACTCACCAATGAAGCCGAGCTGAGAAAACTCCAGGATCATCCACTCCTCCGACGGCTGCTGCAACGCAAAGTTCTTCATGGTGGTGAAATAGTTTGGACGAGCGACAATGTCGTCCTCTAGCTGCGGGGGGGGAGGGAGGGGGAGAGGGAGAAGGAGGGGGAGAGAGAGAGTTTTTCTCTTCCTTTTATTGTTCTGTGAGTTCATTCATTATTGAAAGAAGTAACTGTTTGATCTCATATTGGTTTTTATTTGCGACTCGTGCACAGGTGATAAAACCTGTGGACACATTAAAGAACCGGTTCTGACTCATCATCATCCTGCTGCCACAAAACGAGTCATGTCTGATGTCGCCTCTGTCGAAAACATCCAGTTTAAAGGTCCAGTGATTTCCATCACCATGTTTTCATCACCTGAAACTAAGAGCCACCGTGTTTAGAAGCTCGTCGTATTAGAAGCTGGTCCTCCTCCATCTGCCACGTTGGACCACCACGTTTCTACAGGAGCCCAGAGCAGACAAACCAAACACTGGCTCCACAGACTCCACACTTTATGCTACACGTCTTCATTTAAAGTTTCACCAAGAATCAAAACCAGATTCTGTGGGAAAAGACGATAAAATTGTCCTGATGTGAAACGAGACGACATGACTGACGCGTTCAAACGTGTCCGACATGTGGAGGTTTCTGATGATTTAAAAATGAATTCCATGTGTTTATATTTTTAATGGTTCCAGTGGCGTCATCATCACTGCGTGAGCTGCCTCACTCTGAATCACATCACACATCAAACAGTCGAAATGACAGAGTCAGAGCGACAGGCTGACGTCTTCATCCTTCATCCTTCATACGCACACACGCACACACACACACACGCACACACACACACACACACACACACACTGCATTTCCTTTCAGGTGAGTGAAAACGTCCCGTGGTGTTAAAATCTGATGTGTTGATTTTTTACAGCTGCTACAGATGCTGGTAGTTGATGCTGTGAAAACGTGACCTGCGACAGGCTTTTAATTTGAAGTGTTTCCTACCTGGACGTAGTAAGTTCCTTTAGACTGAGCGTACATCATCAGGAAACAGTAATCCAGGTTCTGCTTCGTCCTCCACCTGAGGAGGAGCAGCAGGAGACAAAGTATTGTCATGTCAGCAGAACATTAGTCATGTGGTGACCTCTGTGTAGAGGTCACCCAAACCCTAACCCTAACCCTAACCCGGAGGTGATGTTCTTTCATTCCTTGTCTCATTATTTTTCACTTCCTGTTTTATTCTGAAACTCACATAGTCTCTTGTTTCAGGCTTCCTGTGGTAAACAGCAGCTCAACAACAGCTGCACACACAGTTCAGTGTTTACTGCGAGATCACTTCATCTCTGACCAACAATTCCTCTCCACACTGATCCAGGACCAGCCCAGCTGACCCCCCCCCCCCCCCCCCCCGTCTGAGGCTCCATCATCAGTTCCTCCTGGAGATGTCAATCTTTAACATCTCACATGATAAAGACCTCAGCGTTTGATCAGAAAAACTCTCTGTTCTTTGAAACATTTTAAAAGAAGAAGCCGTTTGTTCACATGATGAGTGACCTTTGACTTTTACAGAGTCAGAGCAGTATCAGAAAATTTGCCATTTGTGGAGGTTGATGTAGCATGTGATGAACACATGAGCCCTGCAGACATGACCCCCCCCACACACACACACACACACACACACACAGACACACTCAGTTTTTTATAAACTGCAGAGATCTAAAAACACTCCTGACAAAAGAGGCTTTTATATAAACTCTCCGTGTTGAGATGACTCGACACAGCGCTGGGATCAGCTGCTTCCACAGCAGGAGCCTCAGCCGACCTTTGACCCGTTGGGGGTCAGTCAACCCGTCGTCAGCTGTTTCATTGGTGGTTTTACTTTGTCGCTTTACAAACTTCCTGTGAACATCAGAGCATCATTATTCTCTCAGAGGCAGGACATCAGCTGACCTCATGGGGCAGTGTTAGCATCAGTGACACTGTGTGTCCAGTGGAGACATGTCTCTCAGCTCATTCTGAAAAGTCCCTCTGGTCCTCTGGTCTCAAGGAGCCTATTCCGCCTGTGTCATCACCGCCACCTTCTGGTGTCTCTCGTGTAGCTTCACTGAGCTGCGAGTGTGTGAAACGCACAGAGGAGGTGAAGTGAGAAATGAGAGTTTCCTTGGAAACTTTCATTCTTTCTCTCCTCACACCTGCTTCCTGTTTCCTGGAGGAACAAAGGCTCCTCCCTCTGTTTGAACGGATCAACAACAACGAGAGCGAGTCAAACGCTGTGTGAACAGATGCTCACTCATCTGGTTCACTGTTTCATCTGCCGCCATGTTCTTTCTCTGTGATGGGCAGATGTTTTCTGCTGTTAAAAACATCTGGAGGGAAACGACAGAGACATTTACCTGCAGCATCAGGACAGCTGCTGCTGCTGCTGTGTGTGTGTGTGTGTGTGTGTGTGTGTGTGTGTGTGTGTGTGAGAGCCTCTCAGACCTGACTCTCTCCTTCGGGTCTCCAAAAGACTCTCGCAATCGGGAGAAGTCGGGGTAGAAGTGGACAGATGGAGAGACGACCTCCAACAGACCTGACTGGATCTCTGCTGGAAAACTGAGACAGACAGAGACCACGTGACAAACATGTGAGTGTGTGTGTGTGTGTGAGTGTGTGTGTGTACTGTATGTACAGTGTATGGTGGTGTAGAATGTTGCCATAGAAACAGCATCCCATCATGCAGATTACTTACTGGCGCTTTAGGTTGTCTGCTACACTGCTGGCATACTGCGGGTCAGCCTGAACACACACACACACACACACAGAGCGAGAGAGAGAGCGAGAGAGAGAGAGAGTCTTAGTTTCTTTATATCTGCAGGAAAACTCTATGATATCAAACAGTGAAGTGTGAAACCACATGTTATCATAATAATAACAACAATAATAATACATTGGTTTTATATAGAGCTTTTCTGGTACACAAAGACGCTTTGTGGTTTTAACTAAACTTTATTTCCAGCTGTAGTAAACACACACACACACACACACACACACACACACACACTGACCTCGGCGATGAGGACGACAATGACACAGTCGTCCCTCTCGGCGGCGCTCAGCTCTGACATGAGCGAGCTCAGGGTGTCGGTCAGGTAGGAGTGGACCTCCCTCTTCACACTGGGAACTCCCATCACTATGGAAACTGCAAACACAAACACATGTCATTCAGTGGACTGCTCCTTTAACACCACAGTCCAGAAGGACGAGGAACAAATAAAACATGGGAGAAGAAAAGGCGGAGTGGACTGAACCCCTGATGTAACCAGGAAATACACAGAGCCGATGACAACAGACTTCACGTTTGGACAGGTGCACTGTCCTGGACCATCAGTGGACATGTGTAGCTCTACCCGAGGCCTGTCAGACTTGTCCCTGTTGTTTACAGTGTGAGTGAGTGTGGTGGTACCTCCGGTGCGTCCCTGTCCCACGTGGACAGCGGGCTGCAGACTGTCCTCTCTGTTCAGCAGGTGAGGAAGATGATGGAAGATGGAGGGAAGCTGCAGGACGTTTTTACTGCTACTCACGTTCCACAACTTCAGCCTGGTCTCCTCTGAAAACAGACCAGCAGAGCAGGTCAGAGAGGGTCAGAGAGGGTCAGAGGAGGTCAGAGAGGGTCAGAGTGGGTCAGAGAGGGTCAGAGAGGGTCAGGGAGGGTCAGAGAGGGTCAGGGAGGGTCAGGGAGGGTCAGAGCAGGTCAGGGAGGGTCAGGGAGGGTCAGAGAGGGTCAGAGAGGGTCAGGGAGGGTCAGAGAGGGTCAGAGAGGGTCAGAGAGGGTCAGGGAGGGTCAGAGCAGACGATGTTGATGAATCCAGGTGAAGACAAAGAACTAAAGCACAGCTGGATTCTGTCGACTCAGCTGATAAACACAGACTGAATGAGAGCAGGTTCTCATAGGATTCGTTCAGCTTGGACCACAGCAGACCCCATGAAACAAGATGGTGACATAGACCAGGTTCAGATCACATTCGACAAAGTGCGTCTGGATCATGTGCTGGGAGAGCTTCAGAGCAGATGACAACGCACCTGAGAGGCTGCTCCAGGTGCGGTTGATGTCTCTGAGCGCCTGCTTCTCTGCGATGGCCTTTTTGATCTCCTCCAGCACCAGGTTCAGCTCCTTGGAGCGGCGCAGGTTCTCCTGCTCGGCTGAATGCAGACGCTCCCTCAGTGCCAGGAACTCCCTCTGGTAGATGTCCACCACATCTCCTGCACAGGAGGAGGACAGGAAGATGATGTCATCAAATCTCTAATTAATAAATTATCAGACAAACAAAGAAATGTTTTATTACAGTGAGTGTGTGTGTGTGTGTGTGTGTGTGTGTGATGGACGCATGCAGCTCCTCTGCTCTAACAGGTGGACAACCAACATGAAAATACAAAGCTAAATCCTTCATCTGCTGCAGCAAACATCATCCATCCATCCATCATCCGTCCATCATCCGTCCATCATCTGTCCATCATCTGTCCATCATCCGTCCATCATCCGTCCATCATCTGTCCATCATCCCTGAGTGGGTTCAGTGACAGTAAATCTGCAGTAATCTCTGAGGGACAGCAGCAGCAGATCAACTCACTCTTATCTGACTCTCAGATTCAGCGTTTCATATCGGATTTATTTATTTATGCTGTAGATCATCAGGTCAACAGACTCCTGTTTCAAAATAAAAGCATGTCGGCAGCCACCCCTCCCTCTGCTCTGTCACAGAGACATGTCCTCACACAGAGACATGTCCTCACACAGAGACGTGTCCACACACAAAGACATGTCCATGTTCAGGGGAGAGGATGTGATGTTGTACTGTGTCTCACTGCGAAACCACCCATCATCTCATTCAAGAGATGTAAATCTATAAACGCACATTCAGCAGCTCCAATGAAAATACACAAACATAAAACACACACACAGCTGATTAACATAAACACCTGCAAATCACGGTTTAATTTTCACCTGATCACAGACAAGAACCCTGTTCTGTTTATATATACTATACTATACTACTTATACATACAATACTACTTATATATACTACACTATACTATACTACTTATATATACTATACTATACTATACTATACTATACTATACTATACTATACTATACTATACTATACTACTTATACATACTATACTATACTATACTATACTATACTATACTATACTATACTATACTATACTATACTACTTATACATACTATACTATACTATACTATACTACTTATACATACAATACTACTTATATATACTACACTATACTATACTACTTATATATACTACACTATACTATACTATACTATACTATACTATACTATACTATACTATATGACTTAACATACTATATATATACCATTCTACTATACCCAGGCAAAGATGGAGAAATAAACACACACAGGAAAACACTCATTAATTTTCTCTAAACCCTCATTAATGAAGGACAATAGTCACATCTGTCCAGCTGATGAAGTGAAGTGCATTACTGAGAGCACACACACACACACACACACACACACACACACACACACACACACAGTTAAATCATTGATGGGTTTTTAATGATGCTCCTGCTCAGTTATTTATCTACTCTGATAAAATAATCTGCCTCCTGCAGCCGTCGCTCTGTTAAACACTGACTCCATCAGGAGTCAGGCTAGCTTGTTAGCGTAACCTGATATCTTAGCTTAGCATAAAAACTGTGAACATGGATCAATCTCACATCTGTCTTAGGTTTATAGTGTATGTTCTATTTACAGACTCACACTGTGTTTGTAATCACTGTGGCCTGCAGGAGGCGCCGACAGGACTCATGACCATCACTAACACACTTGTTCTGTTTTAACACGGTTTCTGTTTTGAGTTAAAACAGGAAAACACAAACAAATTTGATTTACAGGCTTTGACAACCACGACAGCAGACAGTACACTGTGTGTGTGTGTGTGTGTGTGTGCGTGTGTGTGTGTGTCCTCACACAGTAGAAAGTAGAAATGGTTTGTTTACTCAGCCAGTTACAATGAATGAGTCAATAATAACAACATCAATAATCAGAATGTAAAGGTATAATGAGGGGTCACCAGTCAACACGCGCACACACACACACACACACACACACACACACACACACAAATGAAAGTTGACATGACTATCAGGCTGAGTCATACTGTAGTAATGTGTTCAAGTGTGTGTGTGTGTGTGTTAGTATGATAATGTAATAATCACCAGTCACTGGGTCAGACAAGCCAGGTAATGAGATTACCCATTAGCCACACACACACACACACACACACACAGAGAGATAGAGATAGAGAGAGAGAGAGAGAGAGAGAGAGAGAGAGAGA